>LNAC01000555.1:475350-583950 GCA_002007465.1 Ailurus styani
AAGACTCGCTTTGGCGAGGTGTTTACACTCGGGTTGGGGCGCAGAAGGGACAGGGCAGAGAAGTTACCTGGAATCGCCCGAATTCCTGCACTTGCTTAGCGTTGACATTTGAATCGAGTCCAAGAGGTTCTGATTTTATCCCGGGCAGCCTGATATGTCAGCAACAGGCTGAGGTTCCGGACCTGGAATCTTACAGCAAAGAGAAGGCTGCGTTGTATGTCTGAAGAGAGGGTGTCTGAACTTTCTTACGATCCTGTTTGTAAGACTGGGCTGGGGTTCCTCTACGGTGCATGTTGGTATTTTGCATGAATGTATGGGATGGTTTAAATGTATGCCGTATTTACCGTTACTTCAAGGAAACCTGGATATTTAATGTCCGCAGAAAGGGCGTGCAGGAATTCAATGCAAAGCGTGTGTACATTTCCCCATGAGGACATGTTGGTGCACAGACGGGCATTGATGTGTTTATTTTTCCGAGTCGCTACTTGAAGGCAACAAAATGCAAGTACACAAGGGACCCCCAGAGGAAGAAAGATTAGTAGCTTGTTCCCTTTTGCTGTTGAGGAGGCTGGAGAAAAAGAGAGTTCAGGAAAGTGCCCTGGCCAGCCTAGGAGTGGCAGTGTGGGAGAAGAGGATCTGTATGCGGGTCCCAGGCCTGTACCCCAGGGATCCCCAGCCTGGCACCCTGTCCGTTTCATGCCCCTCCACCCAAACCCTGTGGGCAGAGGAAAAGGCCCACTGGATGGTGAGGACCCTCCCCTCCCCGAGACCGGCCCCATTCTGGGCTAAGCAATGTGTTGTAAAATTGTGGAAGGTAAAAGTTTCCAGAGACTCTCCACACCCGCACTCTGCTGAGGTCACTGAAGGGCAGACCTTGGTCACGCGGTGCTTTTGCTGCCCTGGGCCTGGGCTCAGGTTAGGTGTCAGTCCCCAGGACAGTCTGGTCACTTTGCCCACTTTGGGCCCTCTCCCTCCAAAGCAGAAGCTATTTAATGGGGCTGACTTTTTACGGCAGGAGAACTTGTATTCCCCTCTCCTAGGATTTTTTGCCTTTGTCGTTTTAGCCCTCACCTGTTTTAAATGGCTCTTCCCCAGCCTCCCCCCACCCCCATCTTTCCCACTGTCAAAGTCTTTCTGCCAAAAGCAAAAATAGCTTCAGATTTTTCATTTGTAAGGCATCCACGTCCTAGTAAAACCTTGGCATTTGAGGCGTGTGCCGTGCCATTGGCTGGAAATGGGGCCGCACTCTTGTGCCTGTTGCAGGAATTCATGGCCGGGTCTGCTCCACGAGGCGTTGGCCCCTGTCGAGGGGCAAGCGCTGCACAGAGCGCTGTGGAGAAGACCCCCTTAAACCGGGTCACATCTGCAGGCTTGTGTGGAGGCTATATGGCCTTGGTATCAGGTGGGTAACTTTTCCTCCCCTTCCAGACCCTGCCACCCCCCTTACACACACACACACACACACACACACACAGAAAGTAGCAGTGGGGTCATGCTCCTTTGGGGGTATGTTTTACCAGGGGAACAGGGCTTAGCCTCTGGAGACGGCCTAGCTTTTGCTTGGCCTTCTTTGGGAAGATTGTCCTGGATTGGTTGGGCCTTGGGACTAGAGGCTTTTATGATAGATAGAGAGGGGTCGTTTTTCCCTCCCTAACTCTCAATTTTTCATCTGAGAGCAGTAGATGAAGTACTCATTGCCCTTGAGAAGAGGAGATGGGCCTGAGGTGGAGAGGGTAAAGGGGTGGGACGCAGCTTGGCAGGGACAGGCGCCAGCCACTGAGGCTTGGGAGTCAGGCTGGAGCAGCTCTGGAAGGGGACGGGCACTGGGCTGGCAGCGTGCGGAGCTGCCTATCGGGCCCAAGCAGTGTGCTCATGGGGTACCTCCTGGCTCAGCAGTCTCATACTTTACTCTTCGCCACCTGAACCCCCTCAAGGTACTGCCTGTCTGAGCTCCATTCCGGGATAAAGCAAAGATGTGAAGGGTGAGAGTCCAGACCCCAGCATCTGGGAGGGGGCCCGGGGGGTTCTGTGGGAGGGCCCAGCCTTGGATGGCCTCAAGTTCTGAGCTGACGCAGGTTGTGCACCCTGTTCTGGGCACCGGCCTCATCAGGAATTCCCAGAACTGCCTCTTGTCAAGATGAGGCTCTGGCGAAGTCTGTCCCCACAGCAACAAACCCAGATGCTCTACTTCCTGCTTCGCATGGGCAGCTGTTGCAAAGAGGTCTCAGGAGTTCCAGCCTCAGTGTCCTGGATCCTAGTAGAATCAGGCATGTCTTGAGCCGAAAGGCTCCTTGTCACTTTCTTGTCCAGGTCTCTCATCTGACAGTGGAGGATTCCAAGGCCCAGAGCGTGATGGGGGCTTGCTTTCACGAGCACAGGAGAGAAGTGAAATGGAACACAGGGGTCCCTGACAGCCTGCTCTTCGCTGCCTGGGCCAGGGTGAGGGCTGCCTCTGCAGCCTGCTCTCTTCCGCGAGGAACATCATCTGCCTACACTTAGGTCAGGAGAGCCATTCAGTAGTGACTTGTTCAATGGTCTGCTTGGAAAACCGTCAGCTCCTACATAACGTGGAATTCGGCCCCTCTGCAGGGATCTTGTGGAGTCTCAGCTCCCTCCCTGAAACTGATGGGCAGAAACGTCCAAGTCATGGGATTTTCTGTGGGGATAAATTAAACTCTTGCTGCAAAAGTGCCTAAAACAGTGCCCAGAGCCTTGTCGGCACACAATAAATGTGCACTGAACGTGAACTGGAATTATCCAGGACCAAGGCATGCATTGCGGGCTTGCTTGCCCAACTGTCCTTGCTCCTTAGAAAACCCAGCGAAGAGTGCGTGAAGGGACTGCAGATCCTTCCGAGAGCCCAAAGAAAGTATGGGAATTGGCAGGGTAAATTTTTGGAAAGAGATGTAAAATGCACAGGGTGTGTTCCCAAATCCATCAGAGCCTGCGCCCCCCTCCCCCTGTACCGTGGATGAACAACCCCCCTGTTCCTTTGCCATAATCAAGAGCTCATCAGGCTTGTGCTGTTTTTCTGTTCTCTGAGTGATGACATTTATAGGCAATGTCATTGTCATTCCTGTTGTCTTCTGCGGCATCTGAATCAACCTCCCTTTATGAGGGAGCAGAGGCACCTGTGAACATCCTCCTTAGCATGCAGATGAGGAAACTGAGGCAGAGATTAGCTCCTTGAGAGGACCTGCCTGAGAGCACAGCGGGTCAGAGGCACTTCAGTTGGATTCTTTGGATTCTGATCTGGCTGCAGAGTTCGCTGTCAGGAGAGAGAGAACGTCTACTCTTGACCCCCCCCCACCCTTAGCGAGGAGTAGGTTGACGGAATGCAAATGACATCTCTGAAACCCGGTTCCCGGTTTAAGAGCCTCCCAATGCAGAAGCTAAGCTGCCCCCGGGCTGTTGGGTAAAAATGGAGGTGTTGTGGCCTTTACCTTCAAGGAACTTACTGTGGGATGGAGAAAACAGGGCTGTACCCTTGAACTTCACATGGACACTGCCTGGGTTTGAATCTCTCTGCCTTCTTATCACATCCTTCAACCAGTTATTCAAATTCCTCATGATTCCTCTTCTTCATTGGTGACATGTGGACGACAGCGGTGTCTCCTCCCCTCCAGGGTTGTCAGTGGGGTGGGTTGAGATGGTCCGTGGAAGCATCTGGTAACAGCGCCTGGCACCCAGCCAGCCCTCTGTAAACATCAACAACTGTCCCTCTCTGGACAGGAAGGCCCAGAGAAGTCAGCATAAGCTTCAGGGCGCAGGTGGGCCCGGGGGGCATCGGGCTGCCTGAGTGGGATCCCAGCTCTGTCCCTTCCCTGCTGGCAGACTGCCAACCCTCAGACTTCTTCCTAGGTTGCTGTGAGGGTAACAGGAGATCATCCGGGGGAGACAGTGCATACAGTAAGCGCAAGATGATTGTTAGCAACGAGTATTAATTGGACGCATAGGTAGTGTCTCGTAATCCAGCCCAGAGGGCGAGAGGTGCTCCATAAGGGCAAACAAAGCCCTGGGAGCCCAAAGAAGGAGAGAATTTCACGGTGATGAGAGAAGGGGGCATGGTGGAGAGGATGAGGAACAGGGAGGCGAATAGGATGGCTGAAGGGGAAGGATATTCCCCACAGAAGGAGGAGTGTCCAGAAACAGAGCCCTCCCCCCCGCCCCGGGTCTGTGCATGAGCCGTTCTGCTCTTGTTGCTGGAGGCTCGGACAGGTGCACAGGCCAGAATGGTCATCCAGGACCATCCAGGCGGTTGCAGCAAGGCTGGAATGCCAGGCCAGAGAGGGCAGACCTGACATTGTAGGCTGTGGGATTCAGCACTACCAGAACCTGGCTTTAGGGAGATCGTGCTGAGCAGAAAGGATTTCTGGGGACCAGGAGAAACGGGTGGGGATGGGACGAGAGAGACGAGCAGGCCAGTGGGAAGGGAAGGAGGCCTGAGGGAACGAGGGCCTTCACGAGGGCGGTAGAGCTGTTGTCTCATTATTTGGCGACCCTTTGGGTGAAGCAAGGAGGAAGATGGCCAAAGGGACAGGCCTGGGGTTGGGGCAGCCGGGAACAAAGGGTTGACTGAGGAGCAGCTGTGGGCAAGGAGGTAGGATGGGTTTGACCTTGTCCAGCATCAGGGGCATCCAGATAGGGACAGTCTAGTGGCAGCTCAGGAGGGACCTGAGGGCCTAGAGGAGTTGGTAGTCAGGAGAAGGAAGCCGGTTTAGAGGGAAAGATGAAGATCAAAATCCCATTTACAAGACAAACCTCTGCCTCATTCATTTCAACATAGAGTCAAGCCAACCAAACTCCAGAGGGTCCAAATAATTCTGAGTGAGGATTGGTCCTGTGTGCCAGTTTAGGATCAGTGAGAATGAGTGTGTCAACCCCAAACAATTTCTTGGTGCTGTTACGTGTGTTTCTGTGTCACCACATGTCTTCCCACAGATGGTAACACATTTGGGGATTCAGAGTCATTTCAGTATCATCCTTAAAAAGCCAGATTTGGGAAGGTAAATCTGTTTCTCAAAGCCAAAAATAATTCTCAGAGCCATTGTCCCACACCCCCCCCCATCCATGCAGGTGATGGGGAGGTGTGTCCACAGTGTGGTTCAGAGACTGCTGGGGGAAGGGACAAGGCGGCCCAGGGCTGGAGGAGCCTGCAGGGCTGGAGTGGGGCCGGGTGAAAGGGGCTGGCATGGGAAAGACTATTGTTACATAACCCGAGGGAGCTATGGATGGTGGGCAGATGGAGATGGGAGGCGAGGAATCTGGAGATGGCAGAGTGTGCATCAGCTTCCTCTGGGAGGGAGAGGGACAATGCATGGAAGGCAGGTGAACCGAGAGCCCAAGACCCGCTTTACAAGGTGGGGAAGGAGCACTGCCCAGCCTCAGCCTCTCCCACATCTTTCTGTTCGAGCTCTGAGGGGCACGGATGGATGCTAGGTTGCCAGGTGGCCCAGAGAGTAGCACTCCACCAGGGACCGCCTTCTCCATGGGACTTGGGGAAAAGAACTATACCAAGCTCTGGGCCTGCCGTCTTCACCTGCCGTCTCGGAGAACTTTCCAGACACGGGCGGGCCCAGCTTCCCACCTCACCAATGAGGAATAGAAAGAATGTGTTTACCTGATCTCCCTCACCACCCCCCCACTCCTGATTACCCTGGTGGGTGAAGAGTGAAATAAAAATTAACATGTTTATCCCACTTTTAAATTCGTTTAATGAGAACTCATTTACCCTCTCCCAATCTTAATTCGTAATAACACCATAACCTTTCAGAGCTAATTATTACCCAAGCCTTCCCAGATCTTCCTACTAGGGAGGCTTTCCCTCCAAACGCTCCTGAGCCTTTCTGGAATGTGACGATTTGTTGGGTGGTCAACAAGGTCTGGCGAGCCCACGTGGCTGCACTGTCCTGGGCTAGGTGCTCTCTCTGGGAGAGGAGAGAAAAAGAACCAAGTCCCCTCCCTTAGGTGGTGACTTGGGTTCCATTGATCTGCCTTCAAGACTTGGCCGTCTCACTCAGCACTGACCCTGCCCCATGTCCCATTTCCTCTCGGGGGTGGGGGAGGCAATCACGGGCTCACCCCATCCTCTGCTCTCTCCTCCTGTGCCGCAGGGGCCGCGGGACTGACTCCAAGCCGGTGTGCGGAGCCCCCCGAGCAGCAGCGGCCGCCCGAGAGCTGGAGCGGTCACCATGGCGGCGGGCGTGGCGGCCTGGCTGCCCTTCGCGCGGGCGGCGGCCATTGGCTGGATGCCGGTGGCCAACTGCCCCATGCCCCTTGCCCCCGCCGACAAGAACAAGCGGCAGGATGAGCTGATCGTGCTCAACGTGAGCGGCCGGAGGTTCCAGACCTGGCGGACCACGCTGGAGCGCTACCCGGACACGCTGCTGGGCAGCACAGAGAAGGAGTTCTTCTTCAACGAGGACACCAAGGAGTACTTCTTCGACCGGGACCCCGAAGTGTTCCGCTGCGTGCTCAACTTCTACCGCACCGGGAAGCTGCACTACCCCCGCTACGAGTGCATCTCGGCCTACGACGACGAGCTGGCCTTCTACGGCATCCTGCCGGAGATCATCGGGGACTGCTGCTATGAGGAGTACAAGGACCGCAAGCGGGAGAACGCCGAGCGCCTCATGGACGACAACGACTCGGAGAACAACCAGGAGTCCATGCCCTCGCTCAGCTTCCGCCAGACCATGTGGCGGGCCTTCGAGAACCCGCACACCAGCACGCTGGCCTTGGTCTTCTACTACGTGACTGGCTTCTTCATCGCCGTGTCGGTCATCACCAACGTGGTGGAGACGGTGCCGTGCGGCACGGTGCCCGGGAGCAAGGAGCTGCCATGCGGCGAGCGCTACTCGGTGGCCTTCTTCTGCCTGGACACGGCCTGCGTCATGATCTTCACCGTGGAGTACCTGCTCCGGCTCTTCGCGGCGCCCAGCCGCTACCGCTTCGTCCGCAGTGTCATGAGCATCATCGACGTGGTGGCCATCATGCCCTACTACATCGGCCTGGTCATGACCAACAACGAGGACGTGTCGGGCGCCTTCGTCACGCTCCGCGTCTTCCGCGTCTTCCGCATCTTCAAGTTCTCGCGCCACTCCCAGGGCTTGCGGATCCTGGGCTACACACTCAAGAGCTGCGCCTCCGAACTCGGCTTTCTCCTCTTCTCCCTCACCATGGCCATCATCATCTTTGCCACTGTGATGTTTTACGCCGAGAAGGGCTCCTCGGCCAGCAAGTTCACGAGCATCCCCGCCTCTTTCTGGTACACCATTGTCACCATGACCACGCTGGGGTAAGTCCGCGTTGGTGGCCAGAGGGGCAGAAGGTGACGTGGGAGGGAAACCTGGGGGGGTGTCGGGATCAGCAGAGGGTGGGGGGAGTCGCCTGTGTGGGTGGTGGGAGCGAGGGGAGTTGTCTCATCAGAAGGATTTGGAAGGCCCACGGGTGATTCATTTGGGGGCAAGAGCTCGCTCTGAATTGAGTTTTCTGGGGGGGGGGGCATGCATTTTATAAAACATGGAAAACGAAGACATTATTTCTCTTGTCAGCTGTGCATTCTGTGTGCGTGTGTGGGGTGGAGTGAGTGGCTGCTGTTGTAGTCTTCTACATATCTGTGCTTGTAAGGAGGCAAAACAGGGCAGCGGGTGGGAAGGAAGAAGGGCCCGAGGCGTTGGGTGAGTGCCTTAAGGAGGGTACACAGTTGCATTAACCGGAAGACACAGAGAGTACTCTCTTCGGATCCTTCCTGAGTTTCTTCTCAGCAGTGTATCTGTGGGCTATTTCTCGTTTGCTTCTCTTCTCTGCTGCCACGGACGCTCAAGGGTTCAGTAGCTCCGAGCAGACTTTCTCGAAGTGACTCTGAACTTGGGTTTTCTGCAACACGGGGCGCCCGACTTGGTTTTTTTTTCTCCCTAAAGGTGGAGTAGCCTCGCTCTCTCGGCCTGACTCTGTGACTGAATGACCTGGCCTACCCCGGCCCTTGTGAGAGGGTCTGAAGGGATCACGTGGTCAGCCCCAGAAGCAGCAGAACCATCCTGGGAGGGAGAGGCACTCAGCAAGGCCACGGGTGACTCTGTCTCTTCCATCTCCCCGATGTCCCTTTTCTAGCTGAGGTCATAGAAATGTATTTATGGCGCTGGCCTGCAGGGCTTTCCATCAGAGGTAGGGGCTCAGGAAGGAGATTGCTATCTTCCCCCTAATAGGATTAGAGCCAACATTATGGAAACATGTATTTCTTAGGGGTTTCTGCTTCCGCCATTGGAATTCATTGAGGCTAATGCAAAATCCCTTTACAATTCATATGCTGGGTCTGTATTTGCTTAGGCCGGGAAGCATTATATTGCTGATGGAGAATTCATAAAGCTTTTTATTTGGTCTTTGACAGTTTGGTTGGTGGCGTCCTGGTGATTCGATTTTTTTTTCCTGGCTGACACCCCGCGGCGCTGGTGTCGGTTTTTCCATAGTGCTGTGTGTGCTTATTGGGAATGACTGAGCAGGTGATGGGGCCTTTTAAAATGATTACATTTGTCATTGTGCCACACGAGAGGGGGGAGCAAGGGGTGTCACTGTCCATTTGTGGAGGCCACATTGGATGGGGGCATTCCCTCTCCCTCTTGTCTGTCTGACGCAGGCCATCCTGCCCCTTCCTCTCTCTCCAGCCCACACATAGTTCTTTGAACAGCCACTTGCACCCGGGGTGGGTAGGAACGTCTGGTTGTTTGACCTTGTCTCTTGGCACAGTGCGATATTTAAGGATAAAATGGTCTGGGAGCTGGTCAGCATGTCAGGAGAAGAGGCACCTTTGCCCCTTTGAGGCTGACCCTGACCATCCTTTCACACTTTCCTGAAGGGGACTCCCTACCCCCCACCAGCGCCACGGCCAGGACCTCCCTGGCCCCACTCCTGACATGGCTGTGACTGTCCCGTGCGCTTTGATGGGACTCATGACACCGGAGTGATATCTCAGGACTGCCGTGGGGAGAAAACCGGGCAGATGGATGGATGTCAGAGTTAAAATGGGATCGTTTCAGAGGAGATCGATGGAAACTTCAGGGGCCACCTGCCTATTACTTTTTATTATTAGTATAACAGCATATGTGTGTCTACTGTGTGTCAGCGGTGCGCTAAGCACTTTGCATATATTATCCCTCTGAGTCTTTACAACAGCCCTGCAAGGTAGGAAAAATGCCATCCAACTTCGCAGATGCAGCGGGGGAGGCCCAGAGAGGTCAATAGATTGCTGTTGTCATACAGCTGATCAGGGGCAGAACTGAATTTCCAGTGCCTGTCTGGCTGGCTCCAGCGCCCACCCATTCCCTCTTCACTCGCCACTCCGCTTGTTCCTATACCATTCGGGGTCGTGGGTAGAAAACAGACCTTCAGGTTACTTCTTTTATATTATGGCCTTGGGAGTTAGTTTATTCGAGGCATGTCACTCTTGAACATGAGCACAGTGGGTACTATGGCCACTGTCCTAGGCACACGGGGAATTTGTCAATGAAACATTTCCATCTGGTCCATTTAAATACTGCCTGGGAAATCAATGGCTGCGTTCCTGGCAAAATCCACTGTTTTTCCGTCACTGGGGAGACCACTGATTTCCTTTAGCATCCATGCTGTAGGTCAAGGGGTGAGTCCAGTGTCAGGGGACGGACAATCTTGGCCTCGTATTTACTTTCGAGGGGAGGGGAGAGGATGGCTGGGAGCAAGAGGCCTCTGCCGGAGAATGAAGACAAAGAGGAAGGGAAGGGGTGGAGCATGTTTCCCCGACTGGTGGCCCCGTAGGCTCCTGTCCTTGCTCTTCCCATGCATCCAAACGTCTAGCCTCTGGGAGGGGAAAGGAATGAGCAGGACAAGAAGTCTTCCTTCCATAGTGTCTTCCTTAATCTTGGATAAGTAATGGGACAGCAGGCTTTTTCTTCCTCTCTGCCCTAGCTGGTGTGGTGGAATGCTGGATTGGGCTACTTTGACTTTGACCTGAGTTGGCAGATGGAACCATTGCCAGGCTCGCTGTTTGGCTATACGTAGCAGATACTTGGCAAAATGCTTTTTAATGGCTTGGTCAATGTGAATGGGGTGCCTTTTCCATTTGCTTGGCCTGATACTGTTCTCAGTCCTTTCCAGATCTGCCCGTCTTCTTTCTAGGGTGGACCTAAGATGTGTGCTCTGCCCCAGCCCTGGCCCCTGGGGGCAGAGGAGGACAGCTTTCACCTGGCCTCTGGTCCATCCCCTGGAACACTCTGCAGCATTGTGGCAGTGGGGGGCGGGGTGGGGAGTGGAGGGGGTGGCCTTCTTGCTCTGCTCGGAGGTCTTCCCAACTCGACCCTGGAAATGTTTCCCTCTCCCTTGGCTGGCTCCTGTCCTGAACATATTCACTGGCTAGTTGTAGACCTAAACCATCCCCAGGAGCCCTTCTTTTTCTTACTCCTCATTTGAGCCCCCAAGTGGCTGTGGAATACCAAGGGCCAATATTCTGCCACCTCATTCCACGGTCTGTCTGGCTGCTTCCAACAGCTCCCAGCAGACACTTCGTTCTTCCCATCTTCAGACCCTCCCCACCCTAATCCTGCCCCAAGCTCTGGTTTCAGTCTGTCAGGAACTGTCTTCGGCTCCTTTGCAGAGGAGGGCTGACTGACAGGCCCCAGGGCTGGGCCGAGGACCACGTGCCGAGTGAAGTTCACGGTCCTTCGCTCTGGTTCCCATCTTTGCCCTCTCTCCCAGGACTCACTGATGAGTTACTCAGGTGTCCTCCAGGGAGGGATCTCCTGGAACCGATTATTTCTATTTATTTAATATCTCAAAATACCTTAAGCACACAGAACAATAACGGCCCAGCTGCCACCGAGGCTCAAGGATGGCTTACCTTTGCATCCTCCTGGGCTGGTGGGAAAGACCCCCATGGCCAGCCCATGTTTCCCTTATGTCCCCTTGACCATGGAGTGCCCACGTGCACCATGAAAGGATTAGTGTCGGTGCTCCTAATTGCTGCTATAAATTAAATCCCCAATTATCTCAGTTAACAGAGGAAAGGGATAACACAGAACTCCCAATATTAAATAAGACCAGCATACCTAGTTTGTGAAGATACTCTAGGTTGTAGACTTTTTAAAGCAGATTTTCCTTCTGAATTTTGTTTGACTTTGCTTGGCATCGTGATTGGCCTAGACCGTCTGAGTCAGTCTGTGGGTGAGGCTCCGGTTCGGCGTGGGGAAGTGGGGAGCGTGCGGAAGGAAAGCCTTGTGGGGCGAGCAGCCACCAGGGCCGTCCAGAGCCACCTCTGAGACTGGAGGGGATGAGGCCGTCTGGCTATCTTCGGGCGGGGGCGCTGGGGAAGGGCCCCGAGCGGCCTTGCTCCTGGTAAGATGGCCTGCCGCTGCCTGCTTGGCTTGCTTATGTAATCGGGACTGGCAGCCTATCTGTCACCCCATGCCCTGAGATGAGAGAGCTTTTGACAGTGTCCAAAAATCACTTTAACAAAAACAGAATCGATTTTTACTTCTTCCAAGCATGAAGCAGCCTCCAGGTGATTTGCATTTCCCTTTAAAACATAATCCTAGAAGGGGCCTGCCTGAGGTTTTGCGAGACTGGGAGCCGGGCCTGGACAATCAATACAGGCACATCACAGAATGGGGTACTCGACCAGGCTACAGCCCCCAGTGCCAGAAGTAGAGCCAATCTGGGACCTGGTTAACCCTTTAGTCCCCCAAATTCCAGCTGCACCTTCATCCACTGCCTCTGGGGCCCAGCAGCCCTCCACCCAACTCCCAAGTGCTTTGGCCTGGGACAGTAGCCAGCTGTGCCTACACGGGGGGTGGTGTGTCCCTGCCCAGGGGGATCCGGTCATAGCTGCACTTACAGGGAATGAATGGCCCCAAGGTCTTTTCTTGGTTTGACCTTTCTTAACCAATAGTTCTCTGATGCTGCAATTCCCAAGAGAAGATACCGATCTACATCCCAACAAGGAATCTTGCATTCATTCAACATTTATTGAGTGCCTACTGTGTGCCAGGCCCTGCAAATAAAAAGTGCCATGATTGCACATCAGCCCAGCGTAAGGTCCAGACAGAATGAATTGAATGAGACTTGCTTCTCTTCCTTTGGACCAAAACAAGAGATGGTGGGAAGAGCAGTAGACCAAAGGTCAGAAAAAGAGGCCTTTACTCATATTCTTCCTGCCACTCCAGAGACAAGCCCTCACTGGGCTCTGTATCTAGCTAACTCCCATTATCCTTCACAGCTCAGCCCCTACATCATCTCCTCCAGGAGGCCTTCCTGACACCCTCGGGACCAGGGTGTACTAGGTACCCCTCCACTTGCTTCCCACTGCAGCCCTGACGTACCTTGGTCTTTTCAGTTGCCATATTTTGTTAACTTCATCTGCTTATGTGTCTTTCTCACAGGATATGAGCTTTTCATGGGCAGGTCTCAATTCTGGAGATCACTGTATGATCTGTGCCTAAGTCAGGGTCTCACTAGAGAGCTGTTCAACTATACAGGGTCGTACCCCAGTTTACCTGTCTTCAGTTTCCTCACTTGCTAACCATTTCCTGGCCATTTTAAGAACCAGTTGAAAGTAGTATCCAAATGTGAGCTATTTGGTCACATCAGACAAATATCCATTTCTGGGCAGGGTGGAGATGGGGAGACCACGCGGTGTATTCTCTAGTTTGGACGTCAGCCTTAGCTTGGTGGGGCCTTTCTTGCACAGGAAGTTTCAACCCTCGTCCTTCACTATTTTTGGCCACTGGTCCATGTTTCCCACTGCAGGCTCTGGGGCCAGGGAGAAACAGAAAGGGAGCCAGAGATAACTGCCCCCATCCATGAAATTTTCCTCCATTTGATTCTTTGGGCAACCAATAATTATTGAGTAGCCAGGCGGCACTAGGAATATGGCAGCCAAGAAAATAGACTCTGGTTGTGTGGCGCTTGCATTCTGGAGGAGGAGCTCAGATAGTGTATAGATCAGCGGATAAATACATTCCATCAGGCAGCAATTCATGCTGCAGAGAAAAACAAAGCCTGGTGGGATAACCCGGGAGCGCCGAGTGCAGGAAAGTGGTAGAGCGAGGGAGAGTCGCTATTTTATGTCAGGAGCTCAGGTGATATTTGAGCAGAGACCTGAAGGAATATGGGTAGCTTCGGAAAGAGCATTCCAGGGCAAGAGAACAACAAATGCAAAGGCCATCAGGCAGGAGAGGCTTTGGCGTGCTATTCTTGGAATAGCTACAAGGTCCTAATGGTCAAGCGGCAGGAGCAGGGACCAGATACAGGTGGTAATGGGGAGATACAGCTCATGCAGGGCCCTTGGGGTCAAAGACTTGGCCCTTTGCCTTTTTCTCTGCCTGGAAAGGGAAACCACTGGAGGGTTTTATGTAGGCCTCACTTAAGTTTTCGAAGGACCACTCTGGCTGTTGGGTAGTGAATACTTTGTAGGGAGAAGCCACCATCATAGTCTAGGCAGTGGATGATGGTGGCTGGGCCGAGGGTGCTGGCAGTGGGGAGGGGAGAACTGAGAGATTTTGTGTGTATTTGAAGGCAGGGGCAACAGGGGGCGATGCTGGTCCTGCCTGTACCACTCCAGCGCCCAAGACTTTCCTCGCTCCCATATCAAGGATCGGCACAGGAAGACATGGTCCGAAAGACCTTCTTCACCCCTTTGAGAAGCATTTCACATGACGGGGCCTCTTGCAAGAGGGTGGCTTCAGGTAGATTGAGTGAACAAGGCCCAGAGCCTACAGTGGAGTGTGGATGTCTGAGAGCCGGGCTGGGGCTGCCTGCCAGCAGGAGCGTCTGTACCTAGATTGGGGTTTCCTTTTTTCTTTTTTTAAATAAGGTTTTATTTATGTATTTATTTATTTAGAGCACGTGAGTGGAGGGGAGGGGTAGAGCGAGAGGGAGACTGAGAATCTCTGGCCGACTCTGCCCTGACCATGGAGCCCAACGCAGGGTCTTGAACCTATGACCCTGAGATTGTGACCTGAACCGAGACCAAGAGTTGGAAGCTACTGGCCAGGCCATCCAGGAACCCCTGGGGTTTCCTTTCAACACAGGCAGCAAGTACCAAGCACCTGGCAAGTGCTGGGCGGCGCGTTTACCACCCTGGGGGACAGTCTTGGTTCAGAAGGGGAAACGGAGGTAGTAGCTGGGATAGCAGCCGAGACGGAGCGGGGGCAGGGTGTCAGGGCTGCAGGTGGGGGAGAGACGGAGTCCCATGGGTGGGATAGGAGACTTTTGGGCGCTTCACACTAGAACCGTTACTTCGGATTGGTCTTCCAAGCCAGCAGTTCAAATTGCTCCAGTTTGGGGGAGGGGATTTTTCAGGCTGGTGCCCATTTCACAGCGCTTTTCCTAAATCTCCCAAAATCTATCTCAGTCTCTCTCTGCCCCTGTCTCCCTCTGTTTGGTTTTGTTTGGGTTTCCCTCTTTAAAAACACACCCGTAAACGCAAACATGATTCTTCCTGCGGAGCAGCAATTATTCTGCCTGAAAATAGTGTAAATAAAAGGCAGCCTGGCCCTCCCTCTCCTCAGGGGAGGGCCAGAACCCCTCAGTAACTGCTCTCGAGTGTTTTTGTGTCTCTCCTCCCGGAGGGAGCTCCTGTTCCTGGCCGTGCAGGGCTCTGGGCCACATACTGTCATGGCTCAGAGCTTCCCTGGCTCTCCCCCACCCCCTCCCTGGGCAGGGACAGGAACGGAGCCTAAGCTTCTAAGCTTCGAGGCTCCCAGGCCCTGTGCTCAGGCAGGTGGCCCTGAACACAACCAACTCCTTCCAAGAAGCCGACACCATACTCATATCCTACGTGTTCGCCTTCTGGTGATATCCAAGCAGTTTCTCTTTTTTGGAAGTAGGGACCAGCCTCCCAGCAATCCCTTTTGGAAAGGGGTGTTCTGTAGTGACCAACTTCCAACGGGGACTTGTTTGTGACAAGGAAGGAGTTTCCACAGTGCCTTGGAACACCCAAAGTTCTGGGCCAGAGGGCTCAGAGACTGTGGCCTCCAAGTTGAGTCCCATGCTTGGGCCCATGCTTGGGCCCAGGCGGGAACCGAGGCCTCTTCTCCCCAGCCCCCCAGCTCCCTCTGCCCACTGCCATGCAAATGTTGGGTGCTTGGAAAGGTGGGGGACCGGGGCGTGGGGCAGGGGAGGGAAGATAACTCAGCCTCGGCTGACCATGACTGGATGGAGGAAGATTGCATCTGGCTCATGTAATCATATTCTGGGTGTCAGGACTGGAATGAGTGTCATTAAACTGAATCAGAAAAATCGTTTTAATATAAGTGCCACCTCACACACAAGCTAGTTGATGGAGAGATGGATGAGGCTGGGGACGCCTCCTTTGTAATGTGAAGCCGTAAAATCCCATCACCTTCATTATTTCCCACGGAGCCAACGCATCAGAATGCCCACGAGCAGCAGAACAGCTTGAATTTAATATACAGAAAGTCCAATCAAACAATAAATGGATGGAACTATATAAAGAAACCATTTTCTGGGAGGCTGGCTCCATTCTCTGGGACTCAGCTCCCTGACACATGAAATGTGCATCAATTTTCCCCAACTAATGCAGCTGCGGAATCACCCCATGTGATATTTGTTTGTTTCAGAAGTGGCAGAGGGGGGCTTGCCCCCCTACATTATCCGGCTATCAATGCAGAATTGCAAATCTCATTGTCTTTGATTCAAGCCCGGAGGTTCCCAGTGGCACAGCAAGGGCTGGAGGCACAGCCCCCCTCCTCCCCAGAACCTTACTTGGTCCCAGTGATGCTTTGGCATTGTCCTTAAACAAAAGTCAATTCTGGACCCTGAGCTGCCAGGGGGCTGAGATGTGTCTACCCTTGTGGTTGTCCAAGAGAAATTGGCCAGAGCCTTAGCCGTGCAGACGCATGTCGAGGGCCCGCCACGCCATGACTGTCCAGTCTTGCCTCAAGGTTGTGCAGGGCAGACGTTCCGTCCCACACTGGACCCTCCCACCAGCTAGGCCTCCATCGTCCCTTCTATCCTTTTTGCTTGGCCAGGAGGTGCATACCGGCCCGATTGGGCCCACAAAGTTAAAAGACCCATCTGCTCCTCGACAGTCCTCAAGTACATGTCAAAGACTGACAGCAATAATGCTTTTATGCTTCTGGTGGGAGAATCTCTCCAGTATGATGGTTCCAGTGTCATGGGTGACTTAGGGTTCACCATAATTACAGGCTCAGAGCTGCTGAGAAGTATCATTAGTTAATTTTTACTTTTTCCTGGTCATGCGTACTTAAGCAGAAAAAAAAAAAGCAGGGAATTTTCAACTAAATGATATTAAAACCACAGCATAAATCTTGATGCAGGTTAACAAATATGATACTTAGTATTTGTGGTGCTCCCCGTTAGTGTTGGGGAAACAGAGATAAACAAGCCCCCATTCCTGATCCTGAGAAATTTATAATACAGCAGGGGATTTGAGTATGTTTACGAGCAGACAAGTGAGGATGGGGCGTGTTCCAAATGATCAGGATGTGTTTGGCACAGAATAAATGCTTAATAAATATTTGCTGATGAATGAGTGATTGGCTTCATGGAAAAGGTGACATTTCAGCTAGACCAACAACAGTGGGTAGGATTTTGAGATGCGGAAATGGAAATCCAAGTAAATTGCAAAAGGGCACGGTGCTTGGGAGCTTAACCAATATGCCGCTTTGCTGGTGGTTAGGGCGTATGAGGGGAATGGCTGGAGGTAAGCAGGAAGAAAAGGCTTGCTAGAGACACGGAGGGCCTAAACTGTTAGGCTAAGGCATTTATTTGGTAGGTGTCAGGGACTCGCTAAGTGTGGTCCGTGTTGCAGTGATTAGAAAGATTAATTTGGAGTGGTCTTCCGGGTGAATGTTAGAGGGGGCCCTGACCCATTGTGACGTCAGCAAGAGGACTGATCAGGAAAGACATGCGGGAGGCCTGATGTGGGATGGTCACGGTGGAAAGGGACAGAAGGAGGTAGAGTGGAAAGGCATCCAGGAGAAGAGAAGTCTAAGTGAACTCTGGGATTATGAGACTGGGTGATTGGAGATGGGGAGACGGGGAACATCAGAGGAGGAGCAGTTGGGCAGAAAGGCAGGGGAAAGGTAGAGACCGTGAACTTGACTTTGGACCTTGGTTACTTGCCATCGACCCTGGGTAAGTTGGAGGCAGCTGGCAGGGAGGTGGGAAGGTGGGTCTGGAGCTTAACACGGAGAAGGGCTCTAGCAAGGCAGTTTTGGAATGGGCTGCATCAGGGAATAGTTATACCGAAGAAAACCGAAGAGAGGGCGGAGGAGAGGCCCCACTTCTCTGGCACCTTGCCTCCTTCAGGAACGCAGCTGCTGCCCATGGAATGGCTTTGCAGACACTTCCATTCAGCTTCTCTCCTTGGCCTATGGGCGTTCCCTGTCATGCTGCATCTCTGCTGGGGCCAAAAGGTCATATTGGTTTTCTGAGTCAAACAAGGTTTTCTTTTAGTTTCCTACAAGGCTAATTAAATAAACAGCTCTGACCCAGGAAGGCAGAATTGGTTTATGGGCTTTGCTGAACAATAATACTAAAAGGATCTTCACATTGCCATGTGGATAGGATAGATGGGGTCTGGATGGTCACAGACCAACGAAGCGTCTGTGCTGGGCCCGGGGCGATGCTAACTCAGAGTGGCACAGCCTCCGTGGCTGGCCCTGTCCTGGTCCCTGCAGGGCCAGACCTCTGAGCAGAGGGCTTGGGGATTTAAGACACTGCCCTCGCCCCTCACTCCCCTCCTCTCCTTGGGGAGAAATGTTGGACACACTGCTGGCCTCGCTGGGAGCCTCCTCTGCCCTGTCCCCTCCCAGAGATACCTGTCTTGGGCCTGTGGTAAGCAACCGGCACAACGCTGGCTCAGTAATTTAGCAAACATGCATTGAGCTGTGCCTGTGAGCAAGCTGGCATCCTGGTTGACCCGAGGGGCTACAAAGAGAAAATGGGGCAAGGACTAAATCCCATGGTCGGGGGGGGGGGTTTCTCATTCTACACCTGAGAAGACTGAGATGCTGAAAGTGTAGGGAACTTGCCCCCTCTCATACACTGTAGGAGCATTATTGGGTTCAGACCGAAGTCTTCTGACTCTTTTCAAGTCTTCACAAAGAGCATCAGCCCAGTAACAGAGTGTGCACAGAGCTATGTGTCCAGGCTCAGCAAGGTAAGAGGTATGAGTAAAAGGTAGCACAAGTGCTAGGGGAAAG
Source organism: Ailurus styani (assembly GCA_002007465.1). NCBI lineage: Eukaryota > Metazoa > Chordata > Mammalia > Carnivora > Ailuridae > Ailurus > Ailurus styani. The sequence continues at coordinate 493,566 of LNAC01000555.1, forward strand.
TGCAGGAGATAGGAATCAGAGAGGGCTTCTCGGAGGAGGTGGCGTTTCAGCTGGCCCTTGAAAGACTGTAGTGCCAAAGTTCGATGTGTTCATTCCTTCGATCACTTCTTCAGCAAATACGGTGGGTCTGCCTGTGCCAAGCTGGCATGCTGGGGGCTGAGGAGGTACTCCTGAACCAAACAGAGAGCCTCTGGGACAGCATTCTCGCAGGAGCAGCATTTGGTAAAATTAATGTATAAAATGGGAAGGTTGACGTAAAAGCTGAGAAGAAAGAGAGAAAGCTGGTAAGGGGAGAGAGGGGGAGGGCGCACTGGGGAGAGATGAGGAGTCAGGCCAAGAGGACTCAGAGGGACAGCTCCTCCAGCATCTCCCCAAGTGGAAGTGCTCTCCGCAGTTGGTTAGGAGTCCCAGGGAGGCTGGCCTTAGGACAGAAACAATGATTTAATAGCTGTGTTTGAGTCTCGTTAGGGATGCTGTCCAGAAGGCGGCGAAGCAGCTGTTTGCCTTCCTCGCTGGAGACTGAGTGAGGAGAGATAGGCTCACCCCAAGGTGTGAGGGACCGCTGACCTCATCACCATCAACGACAACAACAACAATAGTAATACTTGCTGATAATACCGAGCTTTGACCGTGTCCCAGGTCCTGTGCTAGATATAAATTACTTATATGCATTTCCTCATTTAACTCCCCCATTAACCATAGGAGAGAGACAGATCACTGTTGTCTGTGTCTTAAAGCTGGGGAAATGGGAGGCCTGCTTGGAACCTCCTGCTGGTAACTGGAGAGGCTGCGATTCACCTGTGCAGGGACTCTTCTGTTCTCCCTAACGACCCGTATTTCCCCGGGGAGGCTTTTGGTGGGGGGAATCTCCTTCCACAGCCTCTGTCTCCGGCAGAGGGACACATACACAGCCTCCCCGGTGTGCTGATGTGCTTGGACCAACAGCTCTTGGGCCTGTCGGCTAAGGTCAGGAACATAAGGAGTGGACAGAGGATGGAGATGGAGGACAGAGTGGAGTCTCTGGGGACAAGACCAGTGGGGATCAAGCTCCTCTGGGCCCACAGAGAGGTGACCGAGGGTGATAGGCAGGGGGGGGGGAGGTTACCAACAGGACCAGGGAATCCTGGCGAACAGGAGGGAGGACAAAACAAAGGAGATGGGAAATTTTAATGTAATGGTAGAGTTTGTGCAAAAAAAAAAAAAAAAAACCAAGGAAGAAGAAAAGTGGTAAATATACACACTCTGTGAATATCCTCTGTAAATTTCTTTTCGAATAACTAGAAAATCTCATGCCGTCTTCCTCTCTGCAGAGGTTCTGGTCCCAGGTGGCTTTGTTGCCATGTCTTCCATCTGCATGGTCTGGGTGTTGGGGGATTCCCACCCACTCCCCTTCGGGCCTTTAGGCTCAAGGGCCTTTCCCTGGCCCCTCTGAGTGCCCTGGAGAGGCAGAAGGGTGAGGCAGCGGCGGCGGGGAGGGGGGGGCAGTCTCAGAGTTTTGGAATGGTGGGAAGCAGCTCTGCCGGGGAGCCCGTCAGAGCCGGGCCACAGAGCGCAGGCTGGCCTGTGCTCCACGCCCCTCAGCTCTCTAGCCCCTGCGCAGTGCTGTGCTGCCTGGGGATCCCGGGGATGGTGCAGGTGGAGGTAGGGGGAGGAGTGTCCCGGGGTCCTCCATGGGTCCACTGGTGTCCACCTCTGTGGGTCACCGGTCTTTGCACCTGCCCTCCACAAGGAATCACAGTACCAGGTGCGACTCTCTCTTCATGAGTTGTATTTGCCATATGTGACCCGATACTGGTTTTTCTTTTCTGCCCTTCTTCCCTGGCCTGTTTCTCATCTACCTCCAGAAGCTTCTAGAAGTTCTCCCCAGAGTTTTATATCTTGAGGGCTTGCGTCTTTGGAGCCAAAGCCTCCCCGTCTCCCTCTGCCCCCTCCCCTCTCCAGCAGAAGCTTCTTTCTGGACTAGGAAAAGGGCAATGTGTCGATTAATAAAACATTTTCTTGCAGTCCGATGGCCACGCTCAGAGTTTGGGCAGGGCTTAAGGATGATGAAGCATTATGCCCACCCCCCACCCCACACACTGCGTTGGACTTTCTTAATATTTCCATGTAAGGTCAGCTTCCCATCTGAGGAGCAGAGGCTGCTGTGTTCACGCTCCGAATTAGGTGCTTTATGCCTGGGCTGGCCCACATGAGTTGACCGAATCCTTTGGCTGGGGTGGGACTCCCTAGGGCAATGGAAAGACCACCGGGTTAGGAGCCAAGAGATGTGGGTTGTGGGGCTGGTTTTGGCAGGCTGTGTGACCTTAGCCAAGCTGCTTCCTCCCTCTGGTCCTCAGCATCCTCTTCTGAATGAGGAGGGGTTGAATTTGGTGAGTTTTCACCTCCTAGACGGTTCCATGAGCTCTAAGTCTCTCACTCTTTGAAGGAAAACTGATTTTTAGTCCAGTAGCCTGGATGATTCACAGCCTGGAAGCCTCCCCCACCCCCCACCGCCAACCACCACCCCCGCTGGATGACAGGGCAGTGGGGACTTTCCCATTTCCCTTTCTTCACCTCCAAAGAGGAAAAAGTTAAAAGAGTCCCTGGCCAAAGTGACCTCAGAAAGGCAAGTCTGCAGCGAGGCCTGGGAGGTCCTGCTGGGAAACTCCCCCAGAAAACTCCAGGGTGTCTGATGGTGAGCCGGGATGACGTACATGGTCAAGGTTAACAGCCCAGAGCCACAGAGAACTGTGTTTGGAGAAAGCAGGGAATTGTGAATTTAGCCCCAGGGCTCCTCTCCTTGGGCCAGATGAGGGAAGGGCATAAGATGTGGGACCGTCAGATAGCTATTTGAGCCCCACAAGTCTTGGGTTTAGAAAGAGTCTAGTTTGCTAACCCCTTCAGCGCTGGATCCCTCTCAACAACCTCCCAGCAGATGGTAACAGGTGTGCCTGAACCTTCAGGGATGGATGTTTATCCTTGTGGCTACAGCTCATCCCATTTTGGAGATGGTCAGTGGTCACCACCCAGCTCTGTATATTCAACCCAAGCCTGCTTCCTCTACATCCCAGAAGGGGGAGGGCTTTGAGAACCCAGAAGGTTCTGTGAAGGAAACGATTCTGCAAGGTGATTATAATTATGGTCGGGGAACTTACTAGGTTACTTGGAGGCAAGAAGACCCTGGGACATCTGTCCCGGCACTGTCTCAGGGGGACCCGGCCCCAGCCCAGGCAGACCCAAGCCCTTCAGGGAATGGAAGCTTCTTGGGTGAACGAGCTCCAAACCACGCCCTTGGGGGTGAATAGCCAAGGGCTTGCGCAGCAAGGACAGGTGGATTCTGGGGCCAGGGGAGCCCCTACCCCTTCCACTGTCTGCCCTCATGCCATCCCCACTGACGCCTGCACCAGGGGCTGATTTCTGGCTTGTCCCACCCCATCCCCCGCTTACATCTCTTCCCCTGTTATCCCGTGGGTCTGGAAATGACTCTCGTTCTCCGCTCCCGTTATTTTATGACATGAGCTCCCCACAGGAACGCAGGGCAATCTATATATTGCTGTTAGCATTCGTGTGGGCAGCGTGGCTTACATTACCTGAAGGTGTTTGAATGAAACCAACCACTTAATGATCACAGAGGACTGGGGAGAGGGTGAGCCACGTGTGGGCTCTCTCTGGCTGGGAGCATCTCGTGGGCTTTCTTTCCAATGTGCCGAGTGACCAGGACTGAGGGGCAGGCAGCAGGTGGTGGCACTGAAGGGGAAGCTTGGTGGACATGCGCCAGGTGAGAGTCTCCTCCTAGGGGGGCTCTCTACCTTCTGTCGCCGCCATCTGAAAGCCTGGGTAAACAGGCCCGTCTGCGCAGGTAGCCTCACTCCTCCAATGCAGGCCCTCTGGTCCCCGACCCCCAGCTCCCAGCAGAGTGCCTGGCATGCAGAAGGGGCTCAGTTGTCAGGTCCTGGCCCATCCCTTCCTCGCCAGGCCCTGCCAGTTCCCTTCGGACACAGCCAGAAGCACCTGCACACCTGTGGGTCAGCGAAAATGACGACGGAACTGTGAGCTGAGTAGAACTGACCATGCGTCAGGTGCAAGGTTTGTGCATTTCATGGCACTCGGTGAGGGCATGTAACTCTGAGCCATTTCCTATCCAGAGAGGGTCGGGGCCACAGCGATCATCAGATCTGCTCGAGCTGGAGATGCGACAGAAGAGAGAGAACTTGTGGGAGTGTGTACGTCCTGGGAGGAAGTGGGCTTGGAGAGCGGGGAAGGGAAAGTATTCTGGACAAAAAGCAAAAGTTGGGGGAGAGACTCAGAAACAGGCAGCATTGGGCGCCTGGGTGGCTCAGTGGGTTAAAGCCTCTGCTTTCGGCTCAGGTCATGATCTCAGCGTCCTGGGATCGAGGCCCGCATCGGGCTCCCTGCTCAGCAGGGAGCCTGCTTCCTCCTCTCCCTGTCTCTCTGCCTACTTGTGATCTCTCTCTCTCTGTGTCAAATAAATAAATAAGATCTTTTTTTAAAAAAAAGAAACAGGCAGCATGCTCGTGGTGTGTGCGTGTGCGTGTGTGCGTGTGCGTGTGAGTGCACACATGTATGAAGGCCCGCTGGCAAGGAGGGTGGGGAGGAAGGTCTCTGTGTAGCCCTCGGCTGTTGCTGGCCCTGGGGAACTTCTAGATCTTGTGCTTTTATTGCCATCTGGAGTGCCTCCGTCCTTGGAAGGTTGGCCTTCTAAGAGGTGACCCTGCTCCCCTAGCAGAAGCATCATCCTGAGCCGGGACTCGGGCTTCTGGTTCTCACATGAGCCCCTCGCCCAGCCATCCCTTTTCCCCAGAGAGTGACTCTGTGCCTGGAGAATTCAGAGGACTGATGGGGATTTTGTCTTTATGAATTTGACTACTCTAGGGACCTCATGTAAATGAAGATGTTAGATCTTTTCTTTTAGAAAATTATGAGCTGTATCAAACATACAAAGAAAAAAAAATCTTGCTGTCTTTCTGGGGCATCTAAACTACTACTGCCCACAGATGTGAGTGCCTTTCACTGGGGTGGCAGGATTGTTTAGTGAAACTCATGTTATAGGATAAGAGCAACTTTATTTTAATGGGGCTGGGGGCTTGTGTAGTTACAAAGGTATGTTGTGTTCTATTGTAAAAAAAAAAATTAAAATCTTTTTATTTTTTTGGTGTTTTATTTTATTTTATTTATTTATGCATTTAAGTATTTATTTATTTATTGAGGCAGTGTTCCATGACTCACTGTTTGTGTATAACACCCAGTGCTCCATGCAATCCGTGCCCTCCTTAATACCTGTCACCAGGCTCACTCATCCCCGCACCCCTCTCCCCTCTAAAACCCTTAGTTTGTGAACCATAAAAAATCTTTTTTTCATGTTAAAACTAAACCAACCAGAGACCAAAGACCAGTTTGTTTAAAATTAAACCCGAACCAGAGAGATTCAGTAGTCCTCGGATTTGTAGTCCCATTGACACAAAAACGTGTTGGCGGTGGAGGTGGAAACCGGAAGCCTCTGACCGAAATTGAGATCGGATGCGAATCCACTGTGGTCGGTTTCCATTATTCATTCAACAGACATTCCTGTCCTGCAGAGGTGGTGCACCTTGCTCTAGAGGTGATGAAAAGCTTACCGGGTGAGGTCAGCAGGCACAGAAAATGAATCAGACGAACTGCAAGGACACCTGTAATTACGCTCCCTGTTAGAGTTAAGGACTAGGCACTTTGGGTGACTCAGGCAGGTAAAGTTAGCCCCCTCTGCGGGCAGAGCCTGGAGGGATTCCCCTCTCTTTGGGCTAGCTCCACCCTGGTGGGGGCGTGGCAGGGGCGTGGCAGGACCCTAGCTCCTCCACATCCCGTTCTTGGAAGAGCCGGAGTTGATTTTCTCCTCCTACCTATTCTTATGTCTAAACCTCCTCCTAACAGCTAAAATTTCAACAATATAAACTTCGGTTCTGAGAGCCCCCCCCCCCCTGAATTTGTGCTTCCTTCCCGGCTCCAGGTTTGATGGTCTTTTCCTTTAGATCTGTGCCCCCCCCCCCCCCCCCCCCGCACACCTTTGACCTTGCTGTTTGGGGCTGGCCAGTCTGCTTGAGGTAGGAGGTTCCTGGCCAGAGGCTCTGCTGCCCCCACCCCACCCAGCCGCCCTGGGTCCTGAGGAGCTCTGTACCTCTCCACATGCCTGGAGCCCATTCTTGGCCACCTGTGCACCACAGCCCACAGGTTGGAAATTCTAGAATCCTTGGTTTCACCTCTACCCACCTGGCGCTCTCAAGGTCCCAGCTGGGCCATCCTCAGCGGCAGTCTGCTTTGGCCCAGCACCGTCTGCCAAGCTGGGGAAGACAGTGAAATCCTAGAGTCCAGTACTGTGGTGCAGGAGGAGTCTTGGTCCCTCTGCCCTCTCTGCCTGGCCCTGGCCAGGAGCCCAGGCAGCCATAATGGCACCTGAGTGCCTGTTTCCCTCCTTCTGCTAAATTGCAATAGAGTTATAACCAGCAGGCAGTTTGGAGGCACTGACTTGGGGAGGGGAAGAGACATTAAGGAGTGAGGTAAGGGATGAGTCCTCTTCTCCCTTTCTGAGGCAGACTGCTTCCCCCTGACGGCTGATGCTGTGCCTCGGGGAGGGGAGTAAGATGATCGAAGAACAGCTGAGGATTTGCTTAGGCAGGAAACCTTTCAAAAGAGAAGAAACCGTGTATGTGGGTCAGTGTAGCAGCGGGTGGGAGAGATGGTGCAGCCTGCCTGGGTTCCTCCCAGCCCCAGAAGGCCATCTGGTCATCAGGTCCCCTGGAACCTTCTTTGCACCCAGCAAGGCTCCCTATTGGGCAGGTGCTGCTGAGGTTCAGCCTCTGTCCGTCGTGATAGGGTCTGTTCACTGCCCCGGTCCCACCCTCAGTGGCACTGATCTCTCTGGTTAGCTGTGGCTCCACTGGGGTCGGTTGGTCTAGGATGGCCTCACCTATCTGGCGGCTGGCTGCGGCCAGGGGGATGGATGACATGGTTCTTGTCTCTTATCATCCAGTAGGCTGGCCCGGATCCTTTAACTGGTGGCAGGTCACCGAGGTCACGAGAGCTAAAAGAGAGGTCAGCCCCAACACACAAGCATTTTTCAACCCCTTGCTGTGTCACATTTGTTAATTTCCCGAGAGCCAAAGCAAATCCCATGTGCAAGCCCAAGTTCAAGGGTGTAGAAAATCGATTCTGCCTTTCGATGGGATGAAGCACAATGTCACATTACACAGGGATGTGAATACAAAAGGAAGGAAAGAATTGGTGGACGTTTCTGCAACCTGCCACAGCGTCATTACTGTGAGCTCTGGTGGTCTCGATTTTATAGCAGGGGACCAGTGGGGATGTATAGACAGGCTGGGGGGGGGGTCCACAGGGACCATAGCCTGGTCAGACTTCCAGGTTGTCTTCATGATGCCAACACGGGGACAGTGGCTTCAAGTCCGTAACTGTGGGGAATGATGGAGCGGTATGGCTGTTTTGATCGGGGTTGGGGAAGGCAGTGAAGAGAGTGGATTTTCCTCTCTGGTGATGCCAGCGTTCTCCTGTCCCGAGGCCAAAAGCCATAGGCTTGTTCCTTCCTGAGAACTGTGATTGCTACTGGAGGTTAGGCCTGGCCTCTCCAAGGAGTCCCCCACTGGAGAGAGTGGGCTCCAAAGAGCAGGGGTCCCAACAGCAGACAGACCTGCGTTCCATCCTGCCACTCTCTCGTGGCAGGACCACACAGCAGGCTGCCTGCAGACCACAGTTTCTTCTTTTGGCAGATGAAGGATGCTGTTAGGTTCGGCAATGATGTTGCTTAGGAAGGTGCCTAGGCCAGTGCCTAGGCATGCGAGTGCCCCCCAGTTCGAGGGTTTGGAGGGCTCCTTGGCCCTTGCACATGGGCGGGGATGGCCAGAGCAACAGAGCTGTCACTGGTAACTAACTCTTGGCTCGCCCAGGAATACCAGATGGTGTGCCAGCAACTCGGGCCAGGGAGACGCAGGGCAGAAACTACAGGGAGAACAGAAGTGGGACTGTAGCTGCCCAAGGGCTCAGCTCCATGGGTACCAGTCACACAGGGAGCAGGGCTCAGGGTGAGTCCGGAGTCTCGGACACAAGGAAACTGAGATGCCATCCCGCCTATTGGCCAGGCAGCAACCAAGGTCAGACCTGAGCCTTATTCCTGGCCAGTGTTCTTCCCTCCATGCCATGAGATCTAATGTTTCCCTTCGGCCTCCCTTAAAATACCCAGGTCCTCATCGGGTTCCCAGGCCTCGATGCAGAGCGTCAGCGTAGGGAAGGGGGAGAGAAGACACATCATGGGCGCCAACGGTGGCAGTGAGGAGGGAGTTGGTGGCGGCTCGCAGCTGCTGCGGAGGACACAGGCCTTTGCAGAGGCACTGAGCCGAGGTCAGGCCTGGCTTTCAGACGCGCAGGAGACAAAAGAGAGAGCTATCCCCATCAAACCAGCCTCCGCCCTCCTCTTGCTCCGAGCTGCCTGGAGCGAACGAGGAAAACGATTATTTATCAGGGAGTTGGTCAGGAAATTGGACACATTCAACAAAGACCAGGAAACATCGTGCCAACTGGGCCTGATGGGGGTGACCGGGACGCTCGGAGCACAATGGACTCGCTGGCGTCAGTATTTGCTTTCTGAGGGACAGCTGAGGACGCCCACTGCATATGTGATGAATGTAGGGAGACAGGCCCTCGGTGGCCTGCCAGAATCCCGGCTGCCAGCTCCTGGCGGGACAGCCAGAGAGCAGCAAAGTAGGCCGGGCTGGAGCCCAGGTCCCCGGGCGGAGAGAGCTGCACCCTCCGTAGCACCTCCCTCCTCCCCGGGCCAAGAGGGAGTCCGGGCTCCCGGGCAGAAATGCCCCCGCTGCTCTGGCCCAGGCAGGAGCAGGCAGGGCACGACCTGGGCCTTCCCTAGAGTGGAAGGGGGCTTTTGGATGGGGTTGCCCCAGTCCCTCGCTACCCTCCCCCACAGCCGAGGCCCCAGGTTCCCCTTGGTCTCCTCATTAAGAAATAGAAAGATGAGTGCCCACGGGAAGGCGCTCTGGAAACAGTCTGTTCTGTTCCCTCCCCTGTCCCCCGGGGACCTACGCTCATTCCCATCTTAATACAAGAGGGGTTTGAGAGAAAGCGTCTGGCCTGGAGTCAGGTACTTTCCATATGTAACAGTGTCTGCTTCAGTCAGGGCTCTCCTCTTGTCTCAGCCTGGGGGGGACGGCGTGGGTAGCTCCCCCGCCCCACCTCCAGCCCCACGTTTCCCCCAGGACCTTCCAGCATTTTGTACCTGACCCCTTTCTGGGTGAGGGGTGGGGGCCGCAGAAGCCAGTGCTCGTGGGGCCCCCTCCTGGGCCTGACCAGTCCTGTGGGGAGGTGGGGAGGGATCCCCAGTCCTGGCTAGTCTTTGTCCCCTGTGGTGTCACCACTCTGTGAGAGATGCTTTTCTCCATTTGGAGGGTGACAGGGGGCTGTGAGCGGTACTCCTCCAGGTTGTTCAGTGGGGCTTTATCAAACACTCTGAGGATCAGCATCCTTAGCAAGATAGGATCTTGGGCTTTGGGGTATTTTCTCTGGGCCCATAGATCAAGGCCTAAATATCTATGGAGTGGTAGGGCCCTGGAGAATTTTGTGGGGTCTTCTATGAAGCCAGCTCCGGTGGAGGAAACGGGTCCCCGCAGTGGGGTGTGGAGGAGATTGGTCCAGGGCAGGGAAGGGAGAAGTGGCTAGAACTGAGGGACCCTCTGACTGTGGGGCTCTCACACACCCAACCATTCCTGACCTCCCCCGCCCCCGAGCTCTGGGGAAGGAGCTCTCACCTGACAGGGACAGCAGGGCACAGAAGATGCTTCCGTTCCTTCATCACAGACACCATTCCTGGCAGTGGGCAGGGAGAGAATATAGCCGTGCCCACCCTTGCTGGGCCCCGGAGCAGGAGTCAGTGAGCAGAGTTAAAGCATCTGCCACTCAGTTCATGGGGGGTCCCTGGAAACTTCCAACCCCTGTTGGACCTTTAGGAATGCGAGAGGCCCTGCCTGCTGAGGGTGGGAAGCAGAGGGTGGGGTGAGCTGCCTGGAGCAAGGGGACTACCAGGCAGCCCTGGGGCGGCGGCGGGAGGGGAGGGCTGTGTACCTCAGGGTGCTCTCGGTGGAGAGTTTAAATATGGAGCAAAACCTCAGTTTCTGCCTCTTTGTTTATAGTTGCCTTTTGCTCCTGAAAAGAAGCCTTTATCCCTTGAGTCATTCCAGCAAAGAAGGCTGAGGTTTTATGGAGGGTTTACAGGGAGCTGGGGAGCTTGTGAAAGTGCTTCTGGAAAACCAGGGAAGGCAGTCCACCACTGACTGCCTCCCTCTGATGCATAGAACCGCAGAACCAGGACCAGCGAACACCACATGCTCTGGGCAAGGGGGCAGAGCCCAGCTCTTGGATCTCCTGCACGATCGCTCTTCTTAAACGGTTCTGCAGTCTGGCTGCCTCTGTGAGCGAGTGCGTGAGTGTTTCCCTTCCCCTATCTATATGGATCTGTCATTGGGTGATAAAATAGAACATGATGAGTGTCATTCTAAAGCAATTACAAGCAAGACGCATAATGGCAGAGCTGGGGAACAGGGCATATGGCCTCGGGCAGGCGCCGTGTGAGAGCTCACTGGGGAGATTTTGCTTCTCTCCTCGCCCCCCACCGCCCTGAAAAACCAGACTGGGCTTCATGGTGAGGAAGAGAAGGCCATCAAAGCGCCCCGCCGCCCACCAGGTGGATGCCAGAGGCTCTGGGGTGGAGATCAAGGGTGGCCGGAGGGGGCCTGCCAGCTCCAGAGGGTGCAGAAGAATGGGGAGCAGCATGCACATCCTCAGAAATCTGCAGCTGAGCAGCCCAAGCCTGGAGAGATTTAGGGAGCTGGGGGAGCACGAAGAGTGGAGGCTAGATGCTGTTTTTATTTCACCCAAGCTGATTCTTCTGGATGCCTTTGTTCCCTCCCTGCAGCACCAGCCACTTCCTGCTCCCCTAGCAGCCCCCCCGGCAGCCGCCCCCCCCCCACCGGGAGCCCGTGGCTCTGTACATCAGATCGCTAAGTGGAGCCCGCAGGGCCTCCGGTCTGCTCTGCTCCGGTCTGGAGCTGGCAGGCCCCCGCCGTCTGGCCCTGTCCTGCGGTCAGCTGCGTACAGCCGCCCTTGATCTCCACCCTAGAGCCGTTGGCATCCACCTGGTGGCGGTGGGGGGCTTTGATGCCCTTCTCTTTCTCACCATGAAGCCCAGCCAACTTCTGCTCTTCCCGGGGAATGGCCCTGCTTCTGGGCACTGCTGATTGGGCCCGAGGCTTTCTCCTACTCTGGTCTCAGCTCAGAGATCTGCAGGGCATTGGGTAGCTTTTCTAGCGTGGATTCACCATGGGTCTCCGGCAGGGAAAAGCACGGCCCGGTCAGGTTAGGTTGGATGCTTTTATAGAAACTGGATTAGGACACTCTCTCTGTCACAACTTCGGGTGAAAGTATCTCCCATCCCCCACCACAACTGTGCGTGGGTGTGCATACACACCTGCACATATGCGTGTGTCTGTATGTGTGTGTTGGATGGTTTGGGGGCGGCCTATCTCTGGGCTGCTGGGTCACTGGGCAGAGCTCCCAGGAACTCAAGCGTCCTTATCCAGGTCCCCTGGAAAAGGACCGGAGACGCTGGCTATACCCCGATTTGCCGTGGGGAATAGGCAGTCTCTTCTGTCCAGGAGCTCTCCAGGCTTGTACTCCCGATGGTAACCGAGAGTCCTTTTCTTCCTTCTGTCCACCCACTGACATGCACTAGCAGAGAACAGCAAACTTATTTTGTGAAGGGCCAGAGAGTAGATATTTTAGGCCTCGTGGGTCCTCCCTTCTCTGTTGTAACTCCTCACCTCTGTCATTGTAGCATGAAGGCAGACATAGACGATAATGAATGAGCGTGGCTGTGTTACACGTTTATTTAGGAAAACAGAAGGTGGGACAGATCTGCTCCAAGGGCATGGTTTCAGAAAGAGTGGAGGGCAGAAGCCTGACCCCAGGGCTTGGCCTCCACAGACACCCTCTTTCTCTGGGAGTCCAGTCAGCATCTTTGCTTTAAGATGAAAACTTCCCATCGGCCCTCCCATGCTCCCTTCTTGGAGCTTGTGTGCACATACCTGGTTTTTACTTAGAATCATGTCCTTGTAGAACTTGGAGCTGAAAAGGTCATTTCACTCCACTCACTCATTTTTAATACGAGGAAAACGGAGGCACAGGGAAGGGAGGCTGTGGCCCAGGACCGGGCCGCTAGCTGGTGGCAGAGGAGGGATCATGCAAAGTCTAGCAGTTTCAGGGCAGGCCTTTCCTCTGTCCCGTACAGCCTGGTTCCTAGCCCGTCACGTCTCTAAAAGGGGGAGAACAAAACACAGAACTGAGCACCAAGGAATCACAGCTTGGACTAAGTAGCAGGAGAGAGAGAGAGAGAGAGAGAGAGAGAGAGAGAGTGTGTGTGTGTGTGTGTGTAGTGATTCTACGGGGCCTCTCAGGAGTTGGGGAAGAGTCCTGGAGAAACAGCCATGTTACTTTCTGGAAACTCACTCTGCTGGGCACCGAGTGGGAGAGAAGGGGGGCCTTCTACCTGGTGCTTTTTCTCTAGCATGAACATGTGTTGAGCAGAGGAAGCTTTGCAATTACTGTGTGTTTTTTTTCTGGATACCCTTCCCCTCCCCCTCCTCCCTTTATCGTGACCCTGTGATTTGGGTCCCAGTCCCCGCCACTCAGCCTCTCTAAAGACATAGCATTGAGTGCAGCAAAACAAGATTGGTTATGCGTTCTTTAAGAAGTGAAGGAAGAAGGGAAAACTCCAGTGAGTTTATTTCTTCTCTGGAGACTGTTAACAGGCTCTTCACTGTTGGTTTAACAGGAAGGTGTCTAGGCCGAGCAGGGAGGAGGAGGGAGAGTGTCCTCATTGCAGAGAGAGGGGAAAGCTCAGGTCCTCAGGGGCCGGGTGTCCTGTCTCTTGAGGTCTCTTTCTGGTCCTCCCTCAGGAAGCCGAGTAACCCAGTGAGTCAACCCGGGCTCCTGCTGGCATTGGCAGTGGGGGTGGGGGAGGGTTGGGAAAATGAGCTGAACCCCCAAGCCTGGTGTTTGGCTGCACCTGCCCTTGAAATTAGGAAAGCTGCATGTCAGGAAGAGAAAAGTGGGACTCGAGAGCCCAGGCCAGGCCTGGAAAGGCTCCCGGAGGATGCTGAGCTCAGAGCCCAGACCCTCCAATCAATAGGGCATGCCTATTTATAGCATCAGCCCGGGAGAAACTTAATTATGATCAAAGGGAGCTATTTAATACCGTGCTTGCCAAAGACGCAACCTCTTGTCAGTGGAAATTAATCAGCGGCTGCCGTGGGCTCCTGCCCCCTCGGGCTCCAGAACTGGGGAGGCGTCTGGCGGAAGCTGGGGTCGATGACATCGGTGCCCTCACACCGTCAGCCGGTGGGCGGTGGTCTCCCCCAGGGCACTGGATGCACTGGGGAGAGGGCCCCGGATGCCAGAGGGGCACAGGGAGAGGTTAGGGTGAAGGGGCTTCATGACTCAGCTCAAGTCGGCCCCTTCCTGAAAACATTCCCCGACTGCTCCAGGCCGTGAGCACCCCCTCCCCTCCGGGCTCCTGCAACACTCGCAGTCCCCCCTGCATTATTTTATGCTCTGGTTGGGACTCGGTAGGCCCCTTCCTAGCTGGGTGGCTTTAAGTGCTAGTCACCTCATCTGTGCCTTAGAGATCCTAGTGGCACCTTCTTCAGAGGCGGTTTGAAGGATCAGAACGTGTTACCGCCTGCTGACTCACTTGGAACCGAGCCTGGCATGTGGCGAGCTCCCAGTAAGCACCAGTTGCTCTTGTCACCACTACCATCTTGTCTTCCTGGCCAGATTGTGCATCTCGAGGGCAGAAATGGTCTGTACCCTTACACTCGAGTGACCTCCCCCAGTGCCCAGCCTAGTGCTGGCCACGGAGAGGGCAAGGAGATTGATCAGACTTGGCTGTGGTGTCCACTCACTCATTGGTTCGTTAATTAAGTCATTCCTAGAACCTTCACTGAGCCCTCATGTGTCAGGCCTGTACCGGACATCGCAGAGGGGGAAAGCATTAAACACAGTCGGGCTTTCTGTTGAGCTGCTTGCTGCCTGGTGGGGGAGTCGTGCATGGAGCCGGGTCATTACATGGAGCCGTGAGAGCTGCTACAGAAGTGGGGCCTGCATCCCGCGGGGGCACAGATAAGGGGGGGCGGGACTCAGACTTCCAGTCATGCCACGGAGGCTTCTCGGACTAGCTGGGACTTAGGGGAGGACCAAAGGATCATAGCAGGACGTGGAGGGAGCGTCAAGGTTCTAGATAGAAGGGAGAGTGTGTGCAAAGAGAGGCAAGTTAGCATTCTGAGCCTTCAGGAAAATCTGGACAGAGCGTTTCAGAGCAGGTTGACATGAGAGGCAGAGCTGCAGGTCCGGAGCTGTGAGAGAGCAGGAGGGGTGTCTCAGGAACATCTTCGCAGGTGCTTGGGCTCAATCTTGGTCTCAAAGACCGCTTTCCTCCCCTGAAAAACAAAGGCAATAACTCAAAAGGTGGGTTTCGAATAGAAGCCCAGAAGTGACAGGTGGAATTCTGAAGGAAGGAGCCGAGGGAGGAGTCTGGCGTCTCCCATTTAGGACAAACACTGAAAATTACAGAGTGTCTCATCATGGCGATGGCGATGCCCCACGCTGCAGGAGACCGCGTAGGCGAATGGTTAGAATGTGGGCTCTGGAGCCCGGCGCCTGGGCTGGAACCCCAGCTCTGGCACTTCAGGCAACAGCTGGGTGGTGAATGAGGCAAGTCCCCAGATGATGAGAAGGCAGCCTTCCTGTCATCTCCCACCATCCCTGTGAATTTATTCAGTGGCGCCAGCTCCTCCTGGGTGGAAACGGGGCCAAGTCCCATGACTTTTCAGGTCATTTTGGGGAGCCATGAACAGCCTCAGGTCCATAATGCCTGTGTCCAGGCCAGTCCAAAACCTGCAGCTTTCAACTCCATTTCAAGTTGAGACGTCTCCTGTCCCCAGCTCTGCCTCCCGCAGGTGGAAACAGCATGGTGGTCATGCCTGCCTTCTTTTCTCTTTCCCTTCTGTATCTATCGGGGTCCTGACAGGAAGCGAATGGCTGTTAGAAGCTAGAAAGTCGAAGGGAGTTTTATAAAAGGACTATTTACAAAGGCGGTGGCAGGCTTAGGGGAGCAGAGAGCCGTAGGGCCTGCAGGTTCTAGGGGAAGGAGAAGCTACTAGAAGCAAGAGAAGGGAGCTATATGGGCAGGACCACTGAAGGGACCGCAGTCTTCAGGAGGGGGGACAGGAGCCCACGGAGACCCAAGCAGGGGAGGAAGAGGGAAGGCCATCCTCCCACGCTCGTTAGGCCAGTGGCTCCTTTCAGGGGACATGGGAGCCCGGAAGGGTAGGCAGTGCATTTGGAGGGGTGTCTCTCTTCCTCTGCTCCCAGTTTGGACGGTGAAAGGGAAGACAGGAGGCAGCGTGTGGATGTTCTCACTGGAGTTCTCTGGGCCTGGAAGGCATGTAAAGCTGACTGTTTCTCCCCTGGAGTGGGGGGCACTTTGGAGGCACTTGGCCCACCCCGTCCCTGGGAAACCGATGAAGTTCCCCCGATGTGTATGATGCCCTCTCCCTGATTAGGCATTCAACCCTTTGCTCAGGGGCATTCAACCCCTTGTCCTGGGCATTGGACAGGTGCCCCCACTTCCCAGGAGGCTCTGCCCCCCTCCAGACAGACTTTCTCCACATCGGTTCACCCTGGTCCATGTGCCTGAGAACCTGAGAATGTGAGACCTCTTCTCCTTCGCTCCTCCTCCGAGCTGCTAGTGAGCCTCTGGCTTTCCCTTTAGATTATTCGGGCAAGAACCAGACCCCCATTTTCCATGTCTCCCAAGGGCAGAGGACCCGTGTAATCTCTCTGAGAAGTTTCCCTAAAGTCCCTCGCTCTTGGCTTGAGCTAAAAGAGGAGCACTCCCAGCTCCCCTCACACCAGGGACTCATCAGTGACTCTCTTCCAGTCTCCGACCACCTTCTTCTCATGCCCTTCAATGCTGACCTGTGTGGTGAGCAGACAACTCAGGTCCTGTGTGGGGGCCTTGTCCCTCACTGAAGAACGTGGTAGCCATTGATGGGGAGTCTTGTCTGAAACTGATATTAAAGACATCCACTCTCTGGTGGCACCAGCTGTGTGACATTGAGTAAGTTAATTAGCCTCGCTGTGCCTCAGTTCCCTCATCTGTACAGTGAGGATAACGGTATCTCAGCAGGTTTTGTGAAGATTTAGTGAGTTTATCCCTATATAGCATTTAGCTAATGCCTGGAATATAGTAAGTGCTCAATAAAATGCTGTCGAGGGCTATTTTTTTTTTCTCATGTGATTGGGAAATGATTTGTGAGGAGAGTCGCCAGCAAGTAGAAGAACTGAGGGGAGGAAACCGGAGAGCCCCTTCTTCCCCTCTCTTTTGCTGGCCTTCTGAGCCTAGTGAGGGAGGCACTGGGCCCCATGCCAAGAAGAAGAGGCAAGCATGGAGGTTTCTGGGTTTTCTCATATTTAGTGTTAGTTCTGACATTGGGCAGGCTTCAGTCCTGCATTCTGCATCTCTTCTGGGAAGGACCAAGCTTCCTCCCTGCCCTAGACGTGTGAATGGGAGGAGCCAAGAGGAGTGTTCTCACCTTTTCCAGCCACCTTGGCTGAGAGGGGAATGGCAACTGAGCCTAGAAACTTCTTACCCTTATCAGGATGCCAAGAACCGCAAGCTCTGAGACAAGATGGTAAAGCGTGAGTGGGGGAAGGGTGAATCACCTTGGGTCAGCGCCGGGTCCCCGAATTTACCTAAGCCTTCTGCAGGGTTTCCCTCTCTTCTCTGACCCCACACTGGAGGGGAGAGGCAGAGAGCATGTGTGTTTGCAGAAGCAGGTTCCAGGTCAGCCCTGCCCCACGAGGCACAGGGAGCAGGACCCTTTTGAGGCAAAGCTCCCCAGCCGCCCTGCAAGTAGCCGCCTCCCAGGGGGATGCAAGAGGCCAGTGTTTCCCCATCCTGACCCCGAGGCTAACTTCCAGGGGCTGGAGGCCATGACCAGTGGTCCAGGGCCTGCTCTTGGAAGATGCCATGATTCCTGAGGCATGCCCCCAGCTGATTGCAGTGCCTGCTGGCTGGGCAGTATTTTGTCAATAGTCTCAGCATCTCACTGGGGACGTTCATGCCTCCTGGCTTTCATGCTGTTCCTGGGCCGTGAAACAATCTCTCCTCCCCCACAAACCCCCAGTTACTTTTCTGGAGACACTCATCCTCTATAACAGTTTTTTTGGACTCTCTTTGCTGCTGCTGCCTGGTCCTCCCACGTACAACCTTAGGTGCTCCTGTAGAGATTTGCCCCTGGTCTTTGCTTGGGTGTCACCTGCTTGAGAGACCTTCCCAGACTACCATATCTACAATAGCCTAACTCCAGCCCTGCTTTCATTAATCACCTAGCACTCATTATCTGGCGGCTTGACTTTATATAGCTACTTGAGGATCATCTGGCTCCTTTGTTTCTGGGAATGTGAATTCTGCAAAGGCAGGGGCTTTGTTTTGGCCTCCATTGTGTCTTCAGCACCTTGGCCAGTGCCTGGTGGGTGGAAGCCACTCCATAAATGTTTGCTGAATGAATGAATGAATGGAGGAATGAATGAATTAATGAATGAGTGCCCTGTTCCTTACCCCTTAGACGCACCCACACTTAGTGGTGGCCAACAGATGCCGTCTTCACCCCACCCCACCCATCCGACCCCCAGCCATGCACATACCTATTGACCTCCTGATTATAAGCGATTCCTAATTCTAAAGAAATTGGAGCTCATAGACTGTGTCCTCACAGAAACTGAGGGACTGGAAGTGGAGGAAGACTATGGCCTGGGCAGAGCCATGCAGGCCAAGGTGCTGTGGACCATAGACTCAGACTGACCCAACTTGAGTCCCATCTGTGCCATTCACCAGCTGTGTGACCCTGGACCTGTGGTTGTCAGTAGCGGATGTTTGCGCAGCATCTCAGATGTGCCTGCACATAGTAGGTGGTCAGTAAACACAAGGCATCATGACTAGGGGTCTTTCCTAAACTGCAGAGATTGGGCAAAAAAAGCTGTCACAATGCGACAATGTGTCTGCCTCTAGGCCAGAGACTTAGGGTCCTCCTTGCCGCTTACTCTCTGCCACTTCTAGAGCTCTCTGCTAGCAAGCCTTCTCACCTCCCCCTTCAAACGGCCTCAGAGAAGAGCCCTTCCCTATGGCCACTGCAGCTGGTGACCCCCAGGCCAGGCCCTCTACCTTTCCTGCCGGAGATTTTGCCCTGCTGCCTTCAGAGGCTCCCTGAAGATTCACCTTCCTCCACCTGCTTTCCAAGGCCCTCCTCATTTTATCCTCCTGCTGGTTGGCAACTCCTCTGCCCCAGCCAGATGTCCCTCCCTTCACTAATTCATGCATTCAGCATTTTTGAAGCACCTGCTGGGCATGAGGCACAGTGCTGAGGGCTGGGTCCCGGGGCGAGCCTGATGGAGTGCCTGTTCTCAGGGGGCTCACAGGGGGGGCAGGGGTGCAGACGGGCACGGCGGTCCGGTGTGGGGAGTAAGTGAGACGGCAAGGGTGAGCAGAAGGTGGTGTTGTCAAACAGCGGGGTTACCAGCCTATTAGTGGGTCATGAAATTAACTTAGTGGGTCACGACCAGGATTTAAAAAAAATTAAATGGAGCAGAATAGAAATATCACAGAATGATACTGTGGGATCACACTCATAATAAGGGAAAAAATGTTTCTTTAAAACTTTTATTTCCATTTTATATATTGGGGTGAGCGCAGGCGTGCATGTGTGTGTGTACATGCATGTGTGTGTGCGTGTGTGTATGATGTAAAATATTTCCTCTTTTGTGTCACAGTAGAAATGTTTAGAAAACACTAACATAGGGTATATTGGGATTCCCAAGCCCCTCCTTGGGAATCAGGAAAAGCTTCTTGGAAAGTGTGACATCTAAAAGAGACATGAATTATTAATAAAAGTCAACAACCAAAAGGGTAGGGAGATAGGAGCCTAGCCTAGGCCGAATAAATCACCTAAACATGCTCAGGAGTCGGAGGAGGGACGAGAGGGCAAGCAAAGGAACAAACCCAGAATTATTTTCTAATTGTCTCACAAAGAAAACATATATATTCCCCACTCTGTGCCTTTCTTCGGGTGTCCCATCCCTTCCCCAGACTCCCTTTCCTTCTCTTGTCTAACGTTGCTTGTTGACCTTTCCCAGCCCAGCCCAATGCCCTGGCCTCAAGACTCTGACCATCCCCAACTGGGCTTACTATCCAGACCCTGACTGCTCTGCTTCCTGTATTTCTGTTGAGTTTTAGAATTTACTGTTCATTTGGACGCACAGTGTCTCCTTGGAGGGTCCCTGTGGCCACACAAGGTCTGAGAGAGGTGTCGTACTGTGTCCATTTTACAGAAGGGAAACTGAGGCACAGGGAGTACAGGGAGTACAGGCCTACGCTCACCCAGATGTGAGTAACGCAGCCAGAACAGTCAGCAGATTTCCTGTCCCCCAGACATATGCTTTTGTGTTTATATTATGTTGGACCTCAAAGCTATGATGCTCATAACGGCACTTTGCCTGGTCCCCTCCCGGCTGAAGCCATGCTGGGGTGAATGCCGGGTCTTACCCTCGTGCATCACCCCAGTGCCAGACATGCAGAATGAGACCCAGAGACGCTGCTGGGTTTTCCTGCCCACATCGGATCATGACATGAGGCTCCAAGGAAGGGATCGCCAAAATATCAAATGCTTCTGCTCCTCTACCTTTTGCTCCTTTTGTACCTGCCTCTCTTCTCTACTTGCTCCTCCCTCTGCGGCCTCCCAGAAGCCCCTTCCCCACTCCCCATTCTCCCTCATCTCCTCCCCTTCCCTCCCTTCCCTGCTCCTGCAGTGCAGTCAGCCCTGCATCAGCAGCACGGAGGCCAGGCCCCCGAGAAGGAGAGAGATCTGCTGGCTGAGGAGGGAGAGCAAAAGGGACCCCGGCCACAGACGTCAGCTAATCTGTCTGAGGGTTTTTAAGCCTCTCTGGGGAAATGCCCTGCATGGAGGGATAGAGACTCGCTCCTACCCTAGGGACAAAATAAAATAAGCAGAAGCACTAGCAGAAGAGCCCGACACGCTGTGGGGAGGGGAAGAAATAAATCCTACCCTTAAGCGTGGGCCGGAGTCCCGTGCCCCTCCCTGGCACTTCCCAGGGCTGCTGCCTCCCTTCGTCTCAGGAGGCTGGCTCTCTGCCCTGGTGAATCACGGGCTCGGTGGGGAGTGATCTATTCGCTACTAAGCACTTGTCTGTGGCTGCTTTTTCCAGGAGCTGGAGCCATTTACAGATGGGAACAACACTCATCTCTGGCAGGGGAGCCCCATGCCCAGTACCAGCCCAGCGCCTTGAAATAGATCTTTCTGCAGAGCTGGACAGGCGAGGGCACAGCCAGGGGCACAGACAAACCCATTGGTCTAGTGGGCGGGGTGGGGTAACCTCCCCAAAACAGGCAGATAGGGCTTGTCATAGTGGTCCTTGTACCCGGGGCACACTAGGAACTCACCAGATTTATAGACGGAATGAGTGGCGGCCGAAGAAGGTTTCTTGGAGGTCAGGCCATTACCTGCTATCTTCCTCCACCTCTGTTTACCTGGCTCCCTGCGCGCCCTGATGCACACAGCTCTCATTAAAGAAACATCTGCATACCCAAGACGAGAGCTACAAAGCAAGACACAATAATACGAGCAAATAAACAAAATACTGATCAAATACCACGTTTTACCCCAGCCCGGGATTTCACAGATTCCTGGGAATCTTAAACAGCTGGTTTCAGTTCTTAGACAGCTGGTTTACCCTAGGTCAGCCATTCCGAGAACGTGTGGCACCCGGCCAACCTCAGCATCCCCCTCGCGGGTCCCAGGCAGATGAAGGAAATCCCCCACAACGAACACCCCTTCCCATAACACCAGTGTTCTGACAGAGCGTTGTCTCAAGAACACATGAGCCTGTCCGTCTGAAACCTGGAGTCTGGGTCCAGGTCTCATGGATGACTCGCTGGGGGAGTTAGGGCAAGTCCCTTAGGCTGAGTCTTCATTCCAGCTTATCAGTGAGAATAACACACTATGATCACGGGGTTAACTCGACTATTGAGGTGATGTCCGAGAAAGTACATTATGAACTTTGAAGTGCTGGGGAAACGTTTTGTGTCTGGATGGCTTGTCTCTCCTGCTAACAGGTGAGCTTCACGAGGGCGGGGACCTTGGTGTTTGACCTCCGTAGTCCCAGCACCTAGGACAGCTCCTGACACAGTAATCACACACGTGATGAATATATTAATCAATGACTGACTGGTTAGCCAGAAACCAGAAACTGTGCTCGTCCCCTCACGTATCCACAGCACAGCCTACCTGGCCTTTGGGAGAAAAGGACAGAAAGGGACACATCCACAGCCTGCCATCATCTCTGTGGCGCCTCACAGCTCCTGCCTCGTGCATCCTACCCTCCATGTTTGTTATCGATTGGCAGGCTCGGGGCAGGACTCTGCCAGTAAACAGCTGTGTCCCTGGCCTCGCCTGTCCTGCTGGGGGCCCCCTTGGCTCGCTTCCCGTGAGGGGTGGGGTGTGGAGACACGGAGCCGCTCTGACAGGACGTGGATAAGCCCTTTGCAAACACCGAGAGCAACATAACCTTCCGTGCTCACGCTCTCAGCATTTAATAATAATCTGCCAATCTCTGGAGGAGTCTGACAGGGAGGACGTGTTGTTTTCTGTCCAGTGAGGTTAGATAAGGAGCCAACGGGCACGTCCTAAGCCAGAGGGCCCTGGAGACGTCTGGGAGTGAGCTCCGGCAGGCCGGGGGCTGGAGGCCTCTCAAGAGCAGTCTGGCCGCCTTCCTCCTAAGAAGGCAAGAAGGACTCCGACAACATCTGCCTCATCTCGTTTACTCAACAGTACCATGGGAGCACCAACTCCGCTCCCAGCCTTGTGCTCAGTGTGGTGCGGGATGTGGGATGGCGGCTTCCGCTCTGTTCTGCTTCCTCCCAGAACACCATGCCCCATGGTCCACCACCTGAACACCAACTCAGATCGGGGTCATGGAACCTTCCTGACCGTCCCATTACTCCCCACTCCTGCTTATTGGTGCTCTCTCTCTCTCTCTCTCTCTCTCTCTCTCTCTCTCTCTCTCACACACACACACACACACACACACACACACACAGGGTGTTACGGATCCCTTCTTCCTGTGTCCCCTGTACTCAGAGCGTGGGTCCCCTGTAGTTTCCAGAACACTTTGTGCACTTCTATGATTCCATGAGGCAGCCAAGCTGATAATTTATGAAGAGTAACAGCTACCATGGATTGAGCACCTACCCTACTGTGTGCCAGGCCCAGGGCCCAGGGCTGTACAAAGAGTAGCACATTTAACCCTCACAACACTCAAGGAGCTGGGTGGTATTCTCCCCTCTGCTCAGACAAGGAAATAGGCTTGTGCAAGGTCACAGGGCCAGTAAGTGATGTGGTGAAGCCAGAACTCGTGCCCCATCCAGCTGACACCCAGATTTGTGCTCCCCGGACTACTCACATGTGTGGAGAGAGACCACACAACTGTTGGGCTACTTAGCCGCAGAAACCCACTGAGGCAAGCCTCCAAGTTCCGAGAAAGTGAGGAAGGGACAACCTTGAGACCCGGCCAAGGCCTGGATTATTTCTATCCCAACAGCCTCCCTGGGTCAGCCACGCAGCTGCCGAGCTCCTCCTCCCACTTGGGCTTCCCTTCCAACTTCAGGATTTACCAGCCATGACTTGGACAGACTTTGAACCTTCTCTGAGCATCTGTGAGCTGATCTGTGAAATGGGTAATAATAGTGCCTTCCTAAGATTGTTGTAAAGACTAAAGGGGGTAGATCATACACACCTGTTTCTTGATACCGGGTCTAGAACTGGCAGGGCTCTGTTCCATTCCTGGAAGATAGCCAACTGTAGAAGGACCTGTGGGCTATGCCCTTGACCCTGCAGCCTGAAGTATGGGTCCTAGACTGCTCCAGGAATCCTGCTCAAATCTGTCTTTGAATTCTCCCGCAAGTCCCCTCTGTGCAACTGAACCACACATGCTGCCATATATGGTTGAGCCAATGTGCCTCGTGCAAGGGCCCCAGGATGGGGACAGGTGTCCCCCCCTTGCTCTGATTGGCACAGAGAGGCCGTCAGTGGCCCCTCTAGGTGTAGTGTGCCTCTGGCTGTGCCTGCGGTGCTGCCTTTCCCCCATCTTGAGCCAAGACTTCTGCTCCCCCCAGGGTGCCCACTGTGTGTCGTGGAAGTTTCCAGACGCAGCTCCCCACCTCCCCTCCCCATCTCCCCTCCCCTCCTTCCCTCCCTCTGTCCTCCCTCTCTTCCTTCTGTCTTCCCTTCCTTCCACAAATACCTGCTGAGGACCTACTAGGTGTAGGGCACTGTGCCGGCCGTGGGGATGTGAGACCCAGCCCTGTCATGACAGTGCTCAGGGTCGAGAGGTGCAGGCCGGCCCGCAGACCAAGGACAGGCTGGCAGGCTGTGTGCCCACACTGAGGCGGGCCCGGCAGGGTGCTGGGTATGGAGCTCCATGCTGCCTGCATCGTGGGGCTTGCCTTGCGCCTCCTGTAATGGGGGTAGCTGAGATGCCCAAATTTGTTTTCACTTCCCTCTTCTTGGAGTGTAATCACCTCCAGGGAATGTATTCATAGGCCCAAGAAGGAATATTTACTGAGTTCCTTGTGTGTGCCAGGACCACAGGGGACACCCAGGGACCAACGAGAGCCGACGTCACTGCAGGAGCGGGGGGGGGGGGGGGGGGGGGGGGGGGGGGGGNCCTGGGCTGCTGTGCAGGTGCCCTCGCAGTGGCTGCCGGGAGTCCCCAGGGCCTGGGCAGGGGATACTGAGGAGAGGCAGCTGAGGCCCTCCATGTGTCAGGACCAGGGCCGGCCGGGCTAGCCCCCAAGAGGGTCTCTTGTGGGAACAGAGGGACAGAGGGCGTCTGGGGCCCCTCGGGAAGGGCCTGCTCAGGGCCCTCGTAGGCTGCTCTCCTACTGCCCCGATTAAGGGCACCATTTGGCTTTTTGCATGTGTGCTAACTTTCATGAGTTGAGAATGGAATGACAATGACACAGGGCGAGCACACAGCAGTTGCAGGCTCCGAGTGGGCATTGGACTGTGCGCACCCCTCCACCGGTCCCCAGGCTCCCTCCAACCCCCCCCCACCTCCCGCTGGGCCTCCCGCTGGGCCTCTGGGATGGACCCAGGACCCAGGCTCCCTCTGCCTCCCTTGCCATCTACCCCCTGCCTGCAGAGGCAGCCACAAAGGGATTTTAATGTAGTTTCCCCCTCATCTTTTGTATTTACATAATAATAAGTCTAATAAATAGTTGTCGAGAAGATGGATGAGGGCCCTGTCTTTATGTTTCTCTGACAGATTTAGTCCTTTATGCAACTCGCCAAAGCAGAGGTTTTTCTGAAGCTAATGAAAGGTAATCACTGTGAGGCCCTGGTTGGGTTTGGCTCCTGTGTAATTGGAAAGAGCATGAAACTTGGAATCAGAGTTTGTGGATTCAGATCCTAGCCATGCCATTCCCGGGCTGGGTGAACTCCCCACCTGGGTCCCCTACCCTGCACTCCAGGGCTGAGTGGTGCCTGTCCCATCTAAGTCACAGGGCAGGGTGACAGCGATTGATGGATCCTGATGGGTCTCTGGCTGTCCCGAAGGCATCCACATGGCTGCTTGCTCTCACCAGCCTCCTTTCTCTGGAGGAGGCACGGGCAGGCAGTGCCCTGTGCAAATATAACCCTTCACCTGGGAGAAAAGGAAATGGCTTCACCAGCCCCAGAGCAAGTGTCAGGACACCTGGGTTCTAGCCCTAGCTCTGTTCCTGCCCCACTGTGTGACCCTAGACCAGTCTCTAGACCCTAGACCACCCCCTCTCTGGGCCCCAGCCTCTGCCCTGGAGCAATCAAAGTATTCCAGGAACCAACATCTGGGTTTCCGCCAGTTCTCCAGCTTCCAGTCCAAGGGGCAGAGCCAAGTGAATACAGTGCCACGCGCCCGGGGAGGTGCTGGGGCAGAAGCTGTGGGTCAGGGAGGCTGGGCACGGTGCTGTCCCTGGAGAAGGAGCCGAGGGGAAACAGGCTGAGGCCAGGGCACCTGTCTGCTTGCAGCCTACCTTACTGGGAGGCAGCCAGGGTCCTGTAGCCTGCAACGTGGCTCCCGGCTTCCCATTTCTCTCCCTGGATGCTCTTCCTAGGTCCCCCTTCTTCCAACAGCCTGTGCTGCTCCCCCGCTCGGACCTCTCCTCCTCCAGCCTTCCCCATGGGCACCCCTTCCCCTTTCCTGGCCTGCCGGACTTGTCAGCCCTGTGTCTTCACGGCTCCAGGCTGGCTCTTCAACCATGTGGAGCACGAGGAGTTGCGCGCTTAAGAGCCACCTTCTCGAAAAACCAGGAAGGCGGCCGGTCCCGTCCTGTCGCTTAGTAGCTGACTTTAAGAAAGTCGGAGGCCCAACCTGGTTTCCTCATCTAGAAAGTGGAAATGCTGTCGCTCTTTCCTGCCTTGCGATGGAATCCCGGCCCTCTTTCCCGCTTGAGTTTCTCCCTCATATGCATCATCTCATGCCTCGAGCTTGGGCTCTCCTGAAAACAGGGACCACGAGTTGGGGGCCCCTGCCTGAAGGTGGTGCCCGGATGGCAGGGTGAGTGAGACACAGCTGGAGAAAGGCCGGCAAGGGGGGCTGGTGAGCTCAGCCCCACGGGGGGACCTCAGTGTTGTCACCCCGAGCACGTGCAAAGCCGGGAGCCCTTGACCCCTCTGTCCCCCCTGCCCGTGCCTCTGTGAGCACGGAGGGCTCCCCCAGGCTTCAGACAAAGCCCTGAGATAGCAAAGCAGAGCAAGCCCAAGGCTCCCACCCGGTGGGGACTGTGGCATCAGGCCACGCTGCGCCACGTGCGATGGGCGGGGTGTGGCGTGGAGCCCCGCCGTCTGCTGCGCTGTTTGTTTCCCTACTACATGTTGTTCTTACTTATCTTACCATCTGTCTCCCTCTCCCAGCCTCACGCGAACATAAGCTCCTCAAGTTCGGGGACAGCTATCTGTTGGTTCTCTGCTGTGCCCAGAACCGTGTCTGGTACGTAGTAGATACTCAATAAATACGTGTTTGAATGAAGGAGCCGATTAAGAACAATAATGCACGTGAAATGCTTCGCACAGGGTCCCGTCGTAGTGAGCACCCAACAACCTTCAGTGTTGCCATAATCGAATCGAGTCAATGTGGCGATGCCCGCCGCGGCCCGGGTGGGCAGAGGACAGAGACCTTTTCCTCTCAGGCCTCCGAGTCCCGGGGCAGCCGGGCTGGCAGAGGCAGGGGCCTGTGTACAGCAGCAGGCTGAGGCAAGCAAGGCGAGGGGAGCTGATGGCTGTTGGCAGCAGGTCCCGACTCTGCTCTGGGCGGCCCCGCCGTGGCCAGGACCCCCGACGGGCTGACTGATGGGGCTCTTGGGTCCTGCCCCAGGGAGTACTTGTCTTTGCTAATTGCATGTCAGGGCAAAGCTATTTCCCGTGTCAAAAGCAGTTTCTGTTCGGCTGTCAGGAGCTCAAAGACCGTATTCCAGCTGCAAGCAGGGGGACCGCGTGCGGGGAGGTCTCTCTTCCCGGAGGCAAGGCGGCGGGCCCCCCAGGCCTGCTCCCCACGGCCCGGAGCCGTTGGAGGCCGCCAGCCCCTGGCTGCCTGTCATCTGTTGGGGATGACGATGCCATGTGTTCTAATTCGTGTTGACATTTCATTTCACACACTAGTAAATGAACCTCTCCAGAAGGGATGGGAGAGAAGTTTGTTTTAGCGGGAGAGGAAAAGTAGTGTGTACTCTGGGGTCAAACAAGGCCCTGATTTATTTCTGTGGTAAAAACTACAGTGGATCTGGAGCCGGGTGCTGTCAGGCCCCCCGGGAGCAGGCCCGAGGGTTTGGACCCAGGTGCTCCCAGGTCATCTTGTGTGGAGGACCTCTGTAGCCCCACTGTGTGCAGGGGCCCCTAGGGCAGAAGGAGCCTAGAAGGGAGCCCCACAGACCACAGGCAGCAGGTGCCCTCTCCTCCTCATGCTGACATTCGTGATTCCTAACCGCTCCCTCTAGTGAGAGGCCAAGCCCACACCAGCCAGGCCCTTGACCTTTCTGGGCGCCTGTAGTTAACAAAAAAAAGTGGCAAACGGGTCAGGTTTTATGGGCGAAGTTGGTCAGCAGCTCAACAGTGACCTGCTCTTCTTTGTAGCCATAGGATAGCAGTAGCTAACGTCCTTCTGAGTTAAGCTGGTCAGAGGAGACCCTTCCCTCCTCCATCCCCTCTTACCTTCCTGCTTTTCTTCGAGAAATGTTCATGGGGCACCTACTTGGTGCCGGGTGCTATGCTGAGAAGCTGAGAGCCAAGGAAACAAGGCAAACATAATTCCTGCGATCACAGAATGTACTGGAAGAAGAACCATATAAATCATTTGGTTGTAACAAGGATTCAAAACCTTGACTGCACATTACAAACCCCAGG
This sequence comes from Ailurus styani, assembly GCA_002007465.1. NCBI lineage: Eukaryota > Metazoa > Chordata > Mammalia > Carnivora > Ailuridae > Ailurus > Ailurus styani. The sequence goes on from LNAC01000555.1 coordinate 521,177, forward strand.
GTATGTGTGGCGGGGGGCAGGGGGTGGGGATGAAAATAAAAACAGAATCTAATATCGGTGCTGACCACACTGGAGAGGAGAGCAGCTGACACCCCCACCCCCACTTTCACTCTCCCCAGGTGAGTACGTGTGCGGCACGTTTGAGAACGACAGAATGACCATGTGGGAAATGCTGTGTGGGAGGGTTCGAAGCTGCCTTTAGAGAATGAGGTCATGGGTTGAGGCCTTGTGGGGGTGGTTGGTCAGGGAAGGATTCCTCGAAGGAATCCCGTTTGGCCTAAGGTGGAGAGCAGGATTTCACACATCTTAGTGGGTCTGCTGTACATCTCCTTCTGGGGGTCTTGCTTAAATGGGAATTAAGATTCAGGAGGTGAAGAATGGCTAGGCATCCCCTGGACTGTAGCGGTGTGGGTGCAGCGTTGGGACCTGTGGGGGCAAGGGGCCTCACCCTCAGGTTCTGGGACCCTGGGGCTGAGACGGGACCCCCTTCTTCCTCTCCACAGCACCTCTGGCCCTGCCTTGGCCTGCGTGTCTGTAACTCTGGGACTGCTCAAAGGCAGGGAAAGGGCCAGAGCCCTTCTTGCTCTGGGTGCTTGGCCGGTCCCCACTCACCTCGCCGCTCTCATTTGCTCCTGGAACACTTTCCCTTTGTGACACCGTGTAGTGGTTAGAAACACAGGCTCTGGAGCCAGACTGGGTTTTGGAGCCCCTCTGTCATTACCAGTAGCATGGTCTAGAACAAGTTAACCTCTCTGTGCCTCAGTTTCTTCATCTGTAAAATGGGAAATGAAGTATTAAATGAGTTAATACTCGGCACAGTTCTGGGCATATAGTGAGTCTTTTTAGCTATTATTCTTGCATGTGCACGTGCACACACACACAGACACACGCACTTCTCTTGCCTAACTGCCTGCCCATCCTGCTTTGGGAAGCGAGGTAGGGAAACCTCGCAGCGCCCATCTCCTGTGCGGCTGCGGCTTGGTGCCCTCTTATCACACTACACAGTGTCCGCTCACATCCCTCCACCGCTCCGGACCTCATCTCACTCAGAGTAAAACCAGAGTCCTCACCTGGCTGGACTGTCCCCCACTTCTCTGGTGTCCCTAGTGGTCCCTGCTCCCCTCATCTCGCTACGGTGCTCCTGTCTCAGGGCCTCTGTGATGGCTGCTTCCTCTCCCTGGACCACCCTTCCCCCAGGAGTCCGCTCTCTTCCCGGCTCCCGCCCACATGCCCAGCTGTCAGGGACATCCTGTCTTAGCACCCTGCATGGAAGTCGCCTCTCTGCCATCACTCTCTGTCCCCTTCCCAGTGATCTTCATTGTCGTCGCCAGCGTCTGACACGTGTCTTCATTGATTTTGTCACACTCCGACTCTCCAAGAATGCAGGGACTCCTCTGTTCTGTTTCCTGTTGCATCCTGGCCCCCAGCCTGGCAAAGAGAAGGTTCTTAATAAATAATTTGTTAAGTAAATGGTGAAGGGAAGCTCTCACATTCTTATCTGAACTGGGAGTGTGTCTGGCAGGAAAGAGGCATTGGACCCGTGCGGAGTGAATGAATGAATGGACTAACAGCCTGGGCTCAGCCTGGGCTCAGCCTGGGCTCAGCAAGTCACTCACCTCCTCTGGCCTCGATTTCCTTGTCTGTGGAATGAGGGGTTCCTTGTAGCCCCACAGTCCACGAGTCTCTGTTTTGTGGTTGAAATGTGGTTGGCACACCCTGTGACCTTAGTTTCAGGTGTACTTAGTTTCATAGTGATTCCATGTCTTTCCAGGTTGTGTTACACTCTCAGGTTGCCACGATTCTGCCTTTTTCTGGGGGCTCGAGTCCGCAAGGAGACCCCCATCGGGCTGGAGTGAGGTAGCCTCATGGGGGCGGGACATGGGTGGATGCTAGCTGGAATGTGGGGAGCATAGGCTGGGGTCAGACTAAAGGGGGCTGCGAACGCGGGGCTTTGGACTTCAGCTCCATTCCCAAGACACTGAGGAGCCAGTGAAGGTTGTTGAGCAGGAGAGTGCCGGGGTCATTTAGAAAGATTAAGTGGGCAGTTACCCCGGACCTCCTTCCAGCCCTTCATCGCTGCTCCTCCCCAGGACGGGGAAGGAGACGCTGGCCAATCCATTTCTAGCCTGGGGGCCGAACCCACAGTAGAAGCTTGGTCTCTTCTCCCTGAATGGTCTTGGGAGCCTAGCTGGAGAGGTTGCCCTGCCTGTTGTGACCTCCTGTGGTGACCCTCAGAGGGTTACATGGTGAGTCCCTTCTTGTGCCTCTGGGCACAGCTGTGCTATCATGAGAAAGAAAGGCCCAGAAAGGAATGAACACCGTGTGGAACAGCGAGTGGTGTGTCTGGGGAGCTGCTGAGGTTACATTTATACCGCAGACCTCCTATTCCTCCTCCCAATAAGACCAGCAGGCTGCCAGCCCTGCACCTGCCTGCCCCCAGGGAGCCTGGTGACCTGGGTAGGGCTGGTGAAGTGGCCAAGCGCAGGGGCCGCCCCCAAACCTGCTCCTTCTCCCTTGTTCCTCACGTGGGCAGATGGCCCCACCGGCTGTCCAGGAGTGGGCCCGACTGGAATATCCAGGCAGCCTCTCCTTCCCCCCAACACCTCGATCCATCCGTGTCTGCCTGCCCTTGAGCTTTCTGATGGCGTTGACCTATTCCCTCCCTGTTCTGTGCTTCAGACTCTTCTCTTTCAGGCAAAGTTACTCCACTGGCCTTCCAGCGGGTCTCCTGTCTCCAGACTCACTGCCAGCCAACCAGCCCATGATTAGTTGCAGAAAGCATTCATTAGCCATGCATGCATTCATTCAGCAAAAGCAGGTATTGGATGACTCCTGTGATGCAGGAACGGCACCAGGAACTAGGGGGACGAGAAAGCCCACGGTGTCTTGGGGGGAAACCATGACCCGAAATCACATGGATAATTCTCTAATTCCAGCTGGAGTTAGAAGCCCCCGTGTGGAGGAGAAGGAGGTCTGAGAGACCCTGGCAAGGAAGGGCTCCGGTCTGTCCAGGCGGGGAGCAGGGAAGGTCTCCTTGAGTCAGTGACACTTAAGCAGTCTCTGAAGGGTAAACATAGGGTAAACAGGCCTTAAGCAATGGCCAAGTGAGGCGGGGAGGCGACGTGGCAAGTGGCCAGGGCCTTGCCTCCTGTCCGGCTGCCCCTCGCTCACCAGCCTCAGCCCTGGCCTGTCCGGCTGCCTGCCTGGTGATGCAAAACTAAGTGTCCAAGCTCTGTCTTTGGTCGCCGGTGCCTTTGCTCTTGCTGTTCCCTCTACTTAGAATGCCTTCTCTACCATCTTCCCCTGGTCATTCTTCCAGACTCAGACTCCTCCTCCAGGAAGCCCACCTGATCTTGCTGTTTTGCATCACAGTCATGCCTACCTTGTCATCTTTTTATCCACACAGGGATCTGCTTCCTCCCTTATTCTTCCCTCTGACCCCTTTGCTTACCCAGGGCTAGAATGTCACGGGGACTTGCTAAATATGACGAAGCTGAAGAGCCTGGACTGAAAGACATGCCCCGGCTGCTAGAAAGTGCTCGTTAGCCCAGCCGCTCAGGTTCCCGTCCCTAAGCTGACAGCAAACCCCCCCCCCACACCCCTGGGCAGACCCATTCTTCAGACCTGGTCTCTCCCCAGCTCTTTATCCAAATACCAGCCGTACAGAGGCAGTCCGTGCATGCGTGCGAGTGTGCGAGCCTGTGTGTGTATCATCAGCAAATTCGCAGAAAGCACCATTTATCAGGATAAGATGTTTCCATGCTTTCTGCATGAATTATATAGAGCAGGCCTGTGCTGTGCATTTTGCTATTTTTACACGGGTAGTTTTGTGGAGTTTATTTTCCTTCAGCACATTTGTTGGGATAATTACATAGGGGGCACGCGTGTTGTGTGGATCACTGAAAAGCGGTTTGGGGGTGTTCTGCGCCAAGGGCAGGAGCGATGCTCTCCCTGGGGACCAGAATGGGGTCGGGATTCCAGGAGAGCACGCTCTCACGCTCCGTGGATCCGCAGCCAGAGCTGTGGGCCCCTCAGCCCCTTGTCCACACACCTGAACAGGCGAAGTTTGCCTATCAGTGTGCAGCGAAGAGGCAGTTCTGCTCCGAGGCCAAAATCAGATGTGTTAATGCCCGGGAAGGACTGCACAGCGCCTGCCACCCGTAAGTGTCAGCGGGAGATAGAGACTGTCACCAGTTCCCTCGTTATCACCATTAGCATTGTTGCCATTTTAATTACGATTTCATATTCCATGACCACTATCATCGGTTGTATCACTTAAAACCCTCTGCTCCTTGTATCCATTATGCTAAAGATCTGCACCTCCCAGGGGGAAAGGACATGTTTTTCTTCTCTCAGAGCAATTGCAGCCAAATAAAGACAAGGTATGAAAATGATGTCATTTAGGTAGCAATCTCTCTACATTAATGAGTAAAAACAGTTCAATTATCTGGGAGTAAGGGGAAACAGTGGGGGCACAAAGAATCCAAAAGCCAAGGGTGGGGGCTCTGTAGTCAATTCAGGGAGCTCTCTGCAGTCAAGCCAGAGAACATGAGGTAGATCAGGTTAGACCAGGCTGATGAAGTATGCAAAGGGCCCTGCTGTAAGGTGGTTGAGTATATAAAGGCTCCTGTTGGTGTGGACTCTAGGAATGGCATGTCCATGAAGGTCCCTCTGTGAATTTGAGAAGCGACTTAGAAGCACAAGTCTTGTGTGGATGAACGTGCTTGGCATTATGCGCCTTCGAAAACATGGATGGCTCTGGCTCAGAGTCTGCCGACCTCCGCTGACCTCCAGGGATGCCCTCCTGCCTGAGTCCGAAGTCAGCAAGAGGGGACACTTAGCAGCCAACTGACCTAGATAAACGCACAAAAATAAGAACAGTAGTCGGCAGTTACGGAGCATGGATCACGTGCCAAGCATTACGTACTCCATACGTCTTTACTCCCCGAATAACTACAACTGTCCCACGAATTAGCTGTCTCTACTTTGAGGTTGAGGAAATGAAGGTGTAGCAGGCTGAAGCCATCGCCCAAGTTCACCAATCTGAAGTGATCAGACCAAGGACAGAGACCCCGGGTCCAGGGCCCGTGCATAAAACCGTGTCTCTGTTTTGTCCACACATGAGGTGTCTACACATGTGGAGGCAGGTGCATGTGCGTGCATGCACACACACACACACACACACACCACAACATATGCATGCATGCTCGTGCATGCAACACACGTGCTTACACACAAGTGTTCACGCGCACACTTCCGGGCAGATTTACATCCGTCTCTATTTCTAAGAATGATATTGGTGCTTCTAGAACACAAAGTCTGGCAGGGTGGTGGCCTGGGATTAATTCACAGATTCCCTGTGGCTTGGACCATTGCATTCACCTGGTCTGTCTCCGCCTCCCAGGCCCAGGGCGGAGCTCCTTGCCGCAGCCGGGATCCGATGGCTCTGGTTTCCCTCATTCTGTTGGGCAGCAGCTGCCCTGATCCCTTGGCAGGCTGTGGTTTTTAAGCAACGTGCGCTTGGGCTGAGCCCCACCCTGATCAGGCTGTGCCTTTGACGAAGCTGTCCCTCACCAGGCCCGTGATAGAGGGGGGTGTGGGGACCGGGCAGGAGCCCATGCACTTGGGCTGCCTTGCAGCACCGGGAAAATAGCCCTTCCTCCCGTGCCCTTCACGTCACTTCCAGACTGTCCTCTCAGTCCAGCGGTGGCCCGATTACAGGGCTAGAGAGCACTGGTTACTTGGGAAGATAGCTGTAAATATGGCGTGCCCTCCCCAGGACAGAAGATGGTGTCCATTGGGAGAGAGCAGAGCCACTGGGGCTCAGGGCACCTTCCTGCTCTTCTCTGGATGGCAGGAAGGGGCATGGGTGAGAGGGGAGACTGAGGAACCCTGTCTCACCCCACCCAGGCCAGGGAGGCATGGACCACCCAGCCAGCTCCCAGGACAAGCCAGGGCAGCCTCGACCCCGGAAGCTGCCCCCCCTGCCCCCACCACCTCGCGCAGCCCTTTGTGGGTCATGTTGCCAATGGGCCACTGCCACGGGAGCGTGGTCCCGGGCTTGTCTGGTCCAGCCAGCTCCCCACACACCCAGGGGCACGTGGCTCTGAAGAAAAATTCATCTTCGTAGCTGCCTTCAGATGCATGTAATCAGGGGTAAATCTGCTCTTCTCCAGTGACATGCTGAATGAGAGTTGTCTCTGTTTCTTTCTTTCTTTCTTTTTAAGATTTTATTAATTTATGTTGGGGGGGAGGGGCAGATGGAGAGGCAGAGAATCTCCAGCAGACTCTCGCAGAGCACAGAGCCCAACACAGGGCTCGATCCCACAACCCTGAGATCATGACCTGTGCTGAAACGAAGAGTCAGACGCTTAACCCGCTGTGCCGCCCAGGTGCCCTGAGAGTGGTCTATGCTTGTTAGGACAGGGGCCCCTTAGCTTTGGGTAGTCAGGGCTGCTGCCTCCGGTCATACGGAAGGGAGGACAGCAAGGAAGGCCCGAACCCCATTATTGTCAATAGGTCTGCTCTCCCTGTGTCGCCACGGAACACTGAACAACTCTGGACAAGTCATTTACACTTCTTGGACTCATTTTCCTCATCTGTGTCCTAGGAATAACCTCACAGGATTGTCACGAGGCAGGATGAAATTAACCAAGTGGTGGTTGTGAAGTGTCCAGCACACATCGGAACTCACCGGATTTTAACTTTGTTCCGTTTTCTAAAAGCAACTTAGACAAGCATGGGCTTGAACATGGGGGAGAGAGGGGACCTTGGCAGTAGGTATCCTAAGTGGATTCAGGATTAAGAATTGTCTATAATCATATTGCCTTGTCTTTATCCTTATTAGAAGTGCATCAGTCTAATCCCCATTCTACAGAGGGAGTAGTTGGAGGCCTCAGTTGGAAAAATACAGTCCTGGCACGTGGCTACAGCAAGGAGAGTTGATAGCTAGACTGGTCTGGATTTTGCTGGGATATTCACCTCTGTACCTTCGTTTAAAAATAAGTGGGTGGGGAGAAGAGAAGAAGAAAGGGGGGAGGGAGCGAGAGCGAATAGGGAGGAGTTAGTTGCCCAAATGCCGCAGGCCAACCAGGTGGCCCGAGTCCCTTGCTGTGGCAGCAAAGGCCTGTTTCTCTTACAGTGCTGTTGCTTCCTCCTCCTCGAAGGCCCACAGGTTGGAGGCACTGTGCCGGCTGGTGAGCATGATGGCCTGCAATCCATCCACGTGGTTTCCCTGTGCAAGCAGCAGGCTTTTCTGGTCCATTGGATGTGGCATTTCCACAGGTATAGCCTGGCTCTGGTTGGAAATGTTCCAGCACAGCCACAGGCAGGTTCAGCTCCAAGGGGAGCCCTGGCTGGAGTTGAAGACTGCTCCAGGCGAATTCTGAGGACCTTCTCAACACTGTGACCCCGAGACCATGAAGGCCCACTGTGCGCATCTGACTGTACTGGAAGCATAGCAGCCTTTAGTCAGCACATGCTGTGAGACGGGACTCCGATGTGTGTCATGTGGTTCGTTTCCCTTCACCTCTGTGCCGATCCTGCTATTGTACCCCGCCCCATAACCCGTCCCCCAACCTACAGAGGAGGTCTCCTAGCAGTTAGGGTAGGCAGTGGCTTCTAGGGAGAAGACTCCTAATCCTGGAACCCAAACCCCAACCCAGTCGGGGAGCTGAGCAGTGCTCCTGCCCTCTGCACCTGTTTGTCCAGATGCAAAACAGGCATCAAAATGATGCCTGCTTGAGTTGACTTAGAGATCACACCTCCCAGCCCCTGCCCCCCACTTCCCAGTGGGACAGGTAAGGGGACGGCAGCCTGGAAACCTGAAGTGTTTTCCCTGGAACCACACAATGAGAAGCCTGGCTGCCGCTGTGCCCCCTTTCTCAGGGCCTTCGGGAGGATCAAGGTCAAGTGTTAACCTAGTGGGATCAATACAGGAGGAGACTTCCTCCTTTCCATCTATTTTCATTAATGCCCACTGTTCAGTGCCTCCTGCCTGTAGCATAGCCCCTCTGTGAGTGAGAGTTTTTAAAATGCTTGGCATTACAGATTGATCCAGTGCTTTAATCCAAACTAGTTATGTGCTTTTGTGTTGTGATTTGTAACGTACAGATTAGTACAGCACAGACTTCAGGGGAGAATATAGAGGAAAGGTCTAGTAAAAGTCACTGAAGTTCTATGGGTGTGATGGTGGAGTACTTCCTGGAGGAGATGAACAAGGAGGGTCAGGAACATCTAGCAGCTTTGAAAGGTAAACCTTGGCCTCTCTGCCTCCTTTCCCACACTCATGCCACTCTTGACTTGGTGCTGCTTCCTGGGGGCCCCCAATTGTAGAGACTTCTCAGAGCAGCTCCCCCACCTGAAAGCGGCTGTGATTTTGTGTACGCTCTTCTGCCAGGATTCAGAGCTCTCAACCACAGCTCCCTGCGGCTCCTAACAGGAAGCTCACATGGAACCCTTGGAAGAAGTTGTCTTCTCAGCTCTGCCTCTACCTCGCCCCACTTTGCGAACTAGCGTTCGGGGGGTTCTCACTAAGTGGCCGACACCATGCTTAGCAGCTTCTGGGCTCCTGTGCCTCATGGGGAGACTGGTGCACTGGAGGCACCCCATGAGTGCTGCCGATGAAAGCCACACACAGCCAGTGGCAGCTGGCCTGGATGGCAGCCCGGTGCAGGGGACCCCAGAGCAGCCCTCTGCCCGCCCCCCTCCCAACCCCAGTCTGCACCATCATGCCACATTGCACCACAGTTTTTTTTTAAATCGCCAGAAAATCCATGTGCAAACTTCTAGCCTGAGATGCCCTTCCCGGTGGGGCCCCTTACAGAGCCAGCTTCGGGATGGGGAAGGGGCACCCAGTTTGGAGTCACTGCAAAACCAGGAGACCACCATGCTATGGTGACCTTGGAGGACAGCGTGGCCTGGTGAACTGAGCCAGTCACAAAAGAACAAAGATGTATGATTCCATTCACATGAGATACTGAGAGTTCTTAAATAGGCAGAAGGTAGTGGTGGGGAGTTAGTGTTTACCGGGAGCAGAGATTCAGTTTTGCAAGACGAGAAATGTCCTGGAGATGGACGGTGGTGACGGTTCATGACAGTGTGACTCTACTTAGTGCCACAGATCTGTATACTGTAAAATGGCCAAGATGACTAAAGCCAACCAACCAACCCAAGTGACCACGCCCTAAGCACGAGGGACGAGGTGGAGCAGGTCCGGGGCTGGTCCGAGTGGGAGGCAGAAGGCTGGCCCCAGCGAGGTCCGTGTCCTGGTCCCCCCGACCTGGGACTATGTTGCAGACGGGATAAAGGCAGCAGGTGAGAATCACGGGGGCTAATCAGCTGGCCTTTGGAGGGGGAGAGTATCCCGGGTTATCCAGATGGCCCGGTGTAGCCACAGGTGTCCTCAAGACATGGAACGGGGAGACAGGAGAGGTCAAAGTAAACACCAGGAGAGAAGACTTGGATGTGTGTCACTGCTTTTGAAGATGGAGGAGGGGACCACAAGGCAAGGGGTCTAGCCCACCGAGACCCATTTCAGACCTCTGAACTCCAGGACTGTGAGCTGACATGGTTATCTTGTTGAAGCCACTAAGTGTGTGGTAATCCGTTCCGGTGGCCAGAGGAAACCGATACGGTCCCCGAGCGTAGCCCTTCGGAGCTCCGTGGTTCCTGCCATCATAGCGCGCCTCCCCCTGGAAGCTCCGTGTCAGGCTGGCCTATTCCCAGTGCTTGGGAGATGTCTCAGAGGGTGAAGGGAGTCCTTATCCCTAAAATAATGACCATCCTGAGAGCAAGCACTGTCCTAAGGCCTGGCTCTGTGTTAACTCATAAGCTTCTTGCAATAACTATGTACTTACTATACTACTATGTACTATTACTAGTACTATTACTAAGTACTAACTATGTACTTACTTAGGTACTTACTATTCTACTCCACTTTATAGATGAGAAAACGGAAGCCTGGAGAGGGTAAGGAACTTGTTCAAAGTCACACAACCTGAAATCGGTAGAGCTGGAATCTGAAGCCAGGCTCCCAAATCTTTGCTTTCAGCTGCTATACTATAAAAATCATAGGCTCTCTGGTCTGTAGGGCCCATTCCTTGAGGAGAGAGCCCGCCTTGAGGAGGAACTCTGCCGGTCTCTCTTCTTTCTTTTGGGATGTGTGAAGGCTCCAGGAAACACTGCCAAGGCTCTAAGAATCAAAGTTCTGAAGAAGGGTATTCTCAGGGAAGTGTCCCTCCCTCCGCGCATCTGTGCTCCCCGTTCCCACCTCCCCTTCTTGCCACCGCTTTCCCATCACCTCTTGCAGGTAACCAGTCTCTTAAGTGTCTGGCTTATCCCTCCCGTATTCCTTTTGCACAAATGAGCAAGACACCGGTGTGCTTCTTTTTGTTCCCTTCTTTCGTTAAGGGAGGGGTGGCGTACTGTGGGAACCCCTCCGTACTTTGCATTTTGAGACGCGGTATCTTAACTACCTAATAGTATGTTCAGGAGGAAGTTGGAAAGCTCAGTGACAATGTGCTGGGCCCAGCTTCCTCCATCACAAAGACAGGAGCCAGGGTAGCACAAGGAACTGGGAATCTCGCGACCTGTCTCACCCACGGAGCTGAGCTGCCTGGGTGCGTGCCCTTGGCGGCCTCCTTCCTGACATGCCCAGATGGCCCCAGCTGAGTCCCACTCTACCTTTGCCAGCCTTCATTTAATGAAGACAGAGACCAGAATACCCATGTTGCTGGGGAAGAAACTGAGGCTTAGAGGAGTTTTTAAGTCGTTTACTCGATCACGTGATTGAGCACAGAGTCAAGCCAAGAGTCTACACTTCTTTGGTACGCTCTGGTGCAGACATTGAGAACGGGGGGAACACAGGCAGACAGGTGTCCCAGGGTTGGGGGTGGGGGGGTGGGCGAGGCAGGAGACCGAAAGCAGCTTGCCCCAGGGAAGGGGCTTATTTGCTCAGCCACTGATCCCAGCCAGGATTCACCAAGCAGCACCTTGCCTTCCTGCAGATGGAGAACGTTCCCGTCCCACAGATGAAGAATGCCTGTTGATGTGTCATCTTAAACAGCGAGGTCCCCTGCCCTAGGAGTGGTTGTGTTCAGCAGTTAAAGGAGATAGGAGAGGGATGTGAGCGTCTTTTGAGGGCTTCCCTGGAGCCCCAGGGTTCATTGGTTACTAACATGAGCTTTCCTGTTCATTACCACCTCGGTCTTCAAGCCAATTTGCTGTGAATCCAAAACCCAGGCCCAGCACAACTTACTGTTTAAAAAAAAAAAAAAAACACCACCCAGAAAATAGTGAATTGCATCAAATCACCTCGCTTTGTCCCGCATTCCGGCAGCCTTTCTAAATCTGCCTACCTAATTAGCTTCTTCTCCTAACCCAAAATATGATTAAATCTGTATTAAAAATATCTGTGCAGAGTAGGATCAGACACACCTGAGCATTTTCTAAATTTAGCAAAGGACAATAGGCTCTGGGTTACTTTAATTGGGTGCAGGATTGCTGCCGGAATACATTTTAATTTGGATTTCCAGAGCGTTTCTCTCTGTCTCCTGCCTTTAAATTGCGTAGCAGAGGAAGGGGGAGCATAATGGGGCCCGTTCATAACTACCCTCCCTCCCGACTTATCTCAGAGTTGAATGAACAATTCGAGGCTGGTGGAGGAGGGGACAGGCGGGAAAGGGTGTCCCCGTTCACCCGTTCACCTGCTCGGGCGCGGCTGCACTGGGAGCACACAGGGCCGGGCTTGGAGCAGGCTCCAGCAGGATGGGCCCGTCTCTGCAGGGCAGAGGCCGCCGTGGGACACCGGCAGCACCTTCCTCATCACCCAGCTCTCCTGGGGAGTCCCCATGGTTCCCTCTGCTTTCCGGAGCTTGAGGGAGGACGTGCTTGGTCAGGCTGAGAAGTGGCCCTGCCGTGAGGACAGGCCTGGGACAGTTGGGAAGGAATGATTTTAACCCGGGGAGGCAGCTCCAAGGCACTCTGTCAGTCCCCATGCAGAAAGATGAAGCCGTGCCACTCTTGTCCTTCTGATGACCCCCCCCCCCCGCACCAGGGAGGGACGAAGGCGGGCTTCTTACAGAGGGCTTGAATGACCTCCCGGATTGTACCGATGGCCCTTCCTCACCACGGAAGAAAGAGGCCTGGGTGTCCCAGCACCTGGAAACCACCAGACGCATTCAGTTTTGCTCAGTGGAGAGCCAGTTACCGACATGGGGTGGCAGGGGGTGGGGAGGGTGGGGGGGTGACCAGCCTCGAACCCAGGAGGAAGCCTGGCTGCCCCGGAATCAGAGGATGGGCAAGGTCCGGGGCTGACTGGCTGGTGTGAGCATGCCCTCGGGGCTCTCTCTTCCTGGCTGGAATTCTTACACCAGGTGCTTGCAACTGATTTTCAATTTGCAAAGCAAAACAAATTTGCATTAATCGGAAAAATCCACAGGAAAGACTGTTTGGATTTTAATGCAGCTGCTGGAGCCGTTCAGATTCTAAGTTTACAGGAGGCTCTGTTCACCCTGATGCCTTCACAGGCTGCTTCTCTCTGTTCTGAAAGGGGTCCGTTGTCTGCAGAGCAGAAATTTCCTTCCGTGGCCCTTGGACCCAGGCTGTCTGCCTTCTCTGACCTGCACACCAGGAGGCAGGGACAGGAGGTAGAGGTAGGAAGGGCTCTCATAGCCCATAGCCCGCCCACCACAGTGACATTTCTCCCAGGAAGAGCTGTTCTAGGGAACATTATGAGGTCTACGTGGAGCTGCCCTGAGGCTCTGGGGCCAGGACACCCGGCGGGGGGCGGGAGATGCCTGTGAGTTAGACTCAGGTCCTGTTCTGATGGCACCGTCCTTCCTGGCAGACCCCAGCCCGTTTTACCCACTCTGCCTTGGGGCGCCCTGCAGAGATGGAGCAAACTCATCTCACCCCACCTTATGTGAATATAATCGGGGTGGTGGATTTGTCCCCAAACCAGTTGTACCGTGCCTTCTGCAGCCATAAAGGGGGGAAATCCACAGCCTGGTCCTCTGCTTTGATGGGGCTTCAGTCCTGCTGCTCCCCGCTGAGGCCGAGCCTGGGCCCCTGACTGTCCGTGTTTCCTGTGCCAAGGAGGGGAGGGCACGTGGATAGGGGCTCTCTCCGAGATCTTCAAGAGCAGGGGAGCCCCAACCCAGGGCCCTTTCTCCTTCCTGTGCATCATGACCCCACCCCCTCTGGGCCATTCATTTAACAGGTATTTGTCATGCTCCTATGGGATGGGCGCTATTCTGGTCATCTGGGGCTATGGCAGGGAATCAAGCAGGATGAAATTCTTACCCTCGTGTGGCTCATATTCTAGTGGCAGTTGATAATGTAGAGATACATAAGCAAAAAAAAAAAAAGAAAGAAAGAAAGAAAGGAAAAAGAACTTCTCAGTACAGAAAGCAAGGTGAACCATGCAGGTGTCTGGGAGGAGGAACATGCCAGACAGCAGGAGCTGAAGTGCAAGTGGGACCAGGCCAGGGATGTCTGAAGGCCACCAGGGAGGCCAGTGTGGCTGGTGAGGGGGAGGAGGTGAGGTCAAGAATGTTCGAGGGGCTGGGCCACATAGGGCCTTGGAGGCCACTGTGGGCCAGGCCTTCCTGCTCTAACACTTAATAATAGTACCGTAATTTCTGGTTCATTGGGTCTCGTTTCTGGTGAACTTTTGCTCCCCTAGGGAAGGGCTGTCGTTTATAGCTGCCTCTCTGGTGCTTAGCACAGTGCCTGGCATATAGTAAGGGCTCAGTGGATGTTTGTTGGATGGACAGGGGGACAGATGGGTAGACGGATGGATGGATGAATGGAAGTTAGAGAGGGCAAGGAGAAAAAAGGGAGAGATGAATATAGACACTGCCACTCACATGTCATCCGGAAAGCCCAGTCCAGTGTTCTCTCCCTCTGCACACTTGGGAAGTAGCGACCCTACCCTTTCACCTCTGTCAGGTTCCCCACACAGGATGACGTTGGCTAGAAGTCCCTTCCTTGTGTTCGGGACTTCAGTGGCCAGAAGAGGGAGGCAGGGGCAGTCAGGGATGGGGTTCCAAAGTGGATAATCAAATGATGTGTCCTTCTTTACCTGTGGGTGGGAATGCCCATCTCGAGGCGAGACCCAGAGTGAGGGGCGAGCAGGCTCCCATGGGGAGGGAATGAGGAGGCGCTCTGTGCCAGCCTTCCCAGCCTCCTCGGCCTGGCGCTTCCATACAATCCCCCCGTGGAGGGCTGCCCGCCACGTGCTGGTCCGTCATGATTCCAGAGGAGGGGAGAGGCCTGGAAAGCATTGGTAACTGACTGTGGGCAATGGGGAGGGTCCTGCTGGCCCCCCAAGCTCAGAGTTCAGAAGGCCCAAGAGCTTTAGAACAGTGAACGCTCCCAGCTGTTTTCTTGCTCTTTGATAATTCTGACACTGGGCCAGAAGAGATTTCGTGTTCTGTGGAGTTCTAGATCCCGGGACTCAGAGGCAGAGACCTTTCTAGAAACACTTCCTAGAATCTAGCCTGGTCCCTGAAGTGCTCATAACTGTTGGCAGAGCCCAAAGCTCTGGAATAAGACAGAAGTCAACTTTAGAGCCACTTTGAATCTTTGGGTTCAAAACACGGAGTGTTTGCTTTTGGCTGCCTAGCAAAGAAAAAGAAATGTGAGGCCAGGCTGGCAGCCAGCAGAACTGATGTTAAGAAACATCATGTTGTGCCTTGACCTAAGAGAGCAGGCTCTGGAAACAGAGACACCTGGCTGTGGATCTGTGCACTGACATCACCAAGCTGTGTGACTTTGGGCATGCCACTTACCCTCTCTGGGCTTCTCAGAGGCCTTGGCTGGAAAATGGGGAGATGATGAGAGATCGTTTCTATCCCCCATGAGTACTGCAAGGATTACATGGGAAAGTAGATGTAAACCACTTAGCATAATAAGCAGCCCATGGTAAGCACTCAAATGCTGTGTGAGTGAAGATACATGGAGGAGTGAAGGGGGGGGATGCATGTTTAGAAAAGGAAGGGCCGAAGGGGAAGAAAGAGACCAGGCATCTTCCAGAGGGAGCGCTTCTTAGAGCTGGCGGCTTTTGAGAATGGGAGCAAATGGGGTTCTTGACCAAGGCGATGACCCAGCAGAGAGGTGCCCATCGCTGCCTGGATCAGCCTTGAGTGATGGGCCAGTGTTCAGAGAGGCTGCTTCTGTTCCCAGGGTGGCTTTCCTCCAGAGCAGCAGGGGGCCAAGTGTTGGGTCCTGCTCTCAGTCTGGCCTGGTCTGGCTGGCAAGGCACTTCCCCGCTCTTGCCTCAGTTTCCTGTTTTGGGGAGAACGAGGCAAGTGGACTGCATGGCCTCCTGGGCGCCCCCAGGGCGTCTCTCGGTGGGCGGGCACCTAGAAGGCAGTAAAGAGGTCAGGCTCCAACCTCACACTTCTGCACCCGAGCCCCAGAATGCCGTTCCCAGCTGTGTGTGCTTGGACGTGTTACTTGCCTCCACTTCAGTGACTGGGAGGCCTTGCAGTTGAGAGGAGATAACGTATGTGCCGTGTTTAATGGTACCTGGGGTGGGTACGTCATCATTGCGCAATAAATTATAGCCATTGCGGGTCCTCCCACTGTCACTCTTCTGCACCATCACAGAGCAGTGTGACTCACCCTACTGTCCCTGCTCCTGCCCCCAACTCAGTTTAGGGAACTTTTATGCCATGGGAACCACATACCACGGAGATGAATCGCACACCAACCATTTGGTGCTGAAGTTAAGTAAAATCCACTGCAGAGTTACCCTGATACATTCTTAATGGTATGCATAATTGTTTCTGAGCTGCACAATAATTAGACATAAATGGTATGCTAGGCATGTAAATGAAAATAATTAGTATATGTAATAATTAGGCAAAGAAGGCATTTTTGTGATCCTCTGGGAGGAGGGAGGATCCGAGGGCTGGGGAAGAGGATCAGACCCTGGGAAGGATGGGGGGAGTGTATCCTTCTCTGCCTACATGAGAGGGCTGGCTTCTTCCCAGGTCATGTCAGGGCCAGACCCCATTGGCCCCCCAGCCCCAGGTTAGACAGGCACTTCTCTAGTCCTAAGTCCTCGAGAAGAAAGAACACAACCAATGGCCCCAGGAAGGCTCAGCGTGCCCTGGGGTGGGAAGGGATCCTTCCCAGCCTGAAACAGTGACTAGTGCCTGCAGGTCCTCAGCACCTATCTGTTGAATGAATGCATGCGTGCAGAGACATGCCTCTGCAGGAGATGTTTGTAACTGAGGAGCAGCGAGAAGATAGGAGAATCTGGGGAGAGAAGAAGGGAGGAAGCTGGCAGGGAGCACCGCCAACCCTTGGGAGGCTCTGGCACGAAGAGGTCAGGACTGTCTGTTTTGAAAGCAGACGGCGCAAGTGTGATTTCCTGCGCTATTAGTTGTCCTGGGCCTCAGTTTTGTGCCCCTCGGATTGGAGACAGGCTGTGATAAGGATTAGTGAGTTAATATAGCGAATATGTGCGGAATACTTAGCCCAGTGCAGGGCACACCGTCATGCTAAATAAAGCCATTCATTAGCCATTCTTCTGGCCCTTTCCGTTAAGTATCTGTGCCTTGTGAAGCCTACTGACTTGATTTTCTCCAGCTCAGCAGCTGAGAGAGGGGCAGAGAATGGGAGCTGGAGGAGCCAATTCTGACTTGGGGAGGCAGGGAGGTCCTCGGGAGCTCCTCATTCCCTCTTCCATTCACTGAGCACACATTTACGCCTACTGAGTACCCCATGCGCCAGGCTCTATTCCTGGAGCCCACAGTACATCAGGGAACAGGACCATCAAGGTCCCTGCCCACTTGGAGCTTACGATAGAGTGGGGGTGGGGGAGATGGTGCATCAACGTAAATAAAAAGTACAGTAATTCGGTAGGTGCTAAGTGGAGAACAGTGAAGTGGAGAGAGGGCAGGAAAGGAAGCCGGGGCAGATGTGGGGGTGGGGGAACCACATGGGCCCAGAGACAGTGGGGAGGTCACAGACTTTTTGCGTCTGTGTGTGTGTGTGTGTGTGTGTGTGTGTGTGTGTGTGTGTAGACGCTTACTCTGTGGCTTTTCTGGAATGAAGTTTTAAATGCCAGGCCAGCTGGAAGGTGTCATCTCCCTGCTGCCCAGCCTGGGTTTGCTTGGGGAATGCACTGTGCCATCCAGTGTTTTACAGAAAGAAAACAACTAAACGACCTGCCTAGGGTCACACAGCTAATAATCAGTTAGGTATGGGGCAGACCCCCTATGTGCAGGCAAGGAGATATATTTGTAAATGATTAACTGCTAACGCCTGGGAGTTGCTTGCTGGTGAAAGGCACTGTACTAAGTACTTGATCATATTTTCACTTCTTGTAAGGCAGGTGCTCTTATCCCATTTCGTAGATGAGGAGACTGAGGTCCAGAGCGATGAAGAGACTTTCCAAAGGCCACACAGTTAGAACCCAGGTCTCCTTTGTGTTCAACTCCAGAGCGTACGCTGTTAACCAATGAAATTGCTAGTTAGAAGAAGCCACTGTGATGTCTCCGAAGTTACATGAGGAATTTGAGTGAGTAATGCAGTAGGCAGGAGTGCAGGTTCTAAGTTCCTATTCCTAGGGTTTAAATCCTGGCCTCGACAGTGGCTAGCTGGGTGACCTTGACCAAGCCTTATAACCTCTCAGTGCCCAACAATGCGGCGGGGAGAGTCTCAGCACCTTTCATAGTGTCCATGTGGGCGTTCAGTGAGTTAACCCATGTAAACCGTTAGCACGCTGCCTGACACAGAGAAGTTCAGTACATGTCAGCCACAGCTTGCCAGTACCCAGCCCCTCCTTCTAGCGGCAGATCCGTCTGACCTGCTAGGGGAGTGTCAGAGTGAGCCCAGGCAAGGGAAGTCTGGCCTGACGGGGGGTTTTCTCTGATGGGGACCCCTGACCCAGGCAGGACCTAGAGCTGGACTCTGGCCCCTGGACTGTGATGGGCGGCACCCACTCTGGATCAGGGGGACCCTCTGGCCTCTCCCTCTCTACACAAGAACGTGACTCAGACCCCCAGCCTGAGTGTACCATGATGAAGGCAGACATCATGTCCTCCTCCCCCAAAGAAACCCAGAAACATGGCCAGGGCCGAGACCTGTTTGCAGCTGGTCTCGTTCAGCACGTCGCAGTGTCTGGCATGATGTGGGCACACGTTCTGGGGTTGTCAGTGCCTGAGGAGAGTTCGTGCACAGCCTCTGCCGGTGGCAAGGGGGCGTGGGCAGCCCGGTGTAGGGAGCCAGGTCGGCTGGCCCCTTCCTGGCTCTGCCCCATTCCCCACCGCTCAGTTACCACAGAGGTCAAGGGGGCATTTGCTGTAAGGTCCGAAGCATTGCCTGACACCTGCCAGCATCACACTGGCCCCTGGACACATAGGGCAGCCCGACTGGGGAGACAAGCGGCGAAGGCCTTGGCTCCACGGATCCTGCCTCAGAAGCGCTTCCTTCCTGAGTGCACCTCCGTGCAGGGTCTGGCTCCCGTCCCAGGTCGGAGACGGCCAGTTGGGAGGGTGGATGCGTGTGTCCCTCTCAGGGTCATAGCCAGAAGCATTCTGTTTCCCCCTCCAGGGAAATGAGGGAGTCGGGTGCAAGGGAGCCCGTGTCTGGAGGGAAGACAGGTCAGACTTATTCCTCAAGTACACCATGTCCTAAAGTGGCCCGGAGCTGCGGCAGCCCCGATGTCTCCACTCTTCCTAAACTAAGATGATCCGAGGGCACCCGAGTCCCGGTCCTCCACGTTGGCAGAATCCTCGTGGGGAGGCCTTTCTCAGCACAAGAGGCCTTTGGCCGCTGGGCTGGGATGGCTGTGCCGCTGGACGGCGCCGGAGCTGAGCCTCCAGCTTGGGGCTTGGCCCCCCGCGCCCATGTTAGCGGCCAGCAGAGAAGAACTCCCGTGCCTGAAGTGGGAGCTGGAAATGCTTCTGGAGGGTCGGGGCAGACTGACTGAACCCCGGTCCCCACTTCTCTCAACTGAGCATTCTGCAGGGTCTCCTGTGCCCAGGAATCTTCCACGCTCCCTGAACACCGCGCCCCTGCTTTGTTAAAGCCCTTGGCGCGTGCTCTTGTCATTATATGTTGAGCCGTCCCGAATCTTCTCTTCCAGGCTGTGGGCTCTTCAGAGGGAGTGTGCACTCGTTACTCACCTCTGTGTCTGCAATCCTGTGCTTCAGGCCTGGCCCGCGTGGCTGCTGGATGTTGTGGACGGGATGTGAATGGAGGGAAGGAGGGAAACGCGATGCAGGGCCCTCCTTGCTGGTGCCCATGGGAGCCACCTCCTGGGACAGCCCAGGGGCAAGAGGAAGCCTGGTTAGGGCTCTGCTGGTGGTCCCTTCCCGAGGGCACGTCCCTTGCCTGAGGGATGGCTCGCGAATCCCTTCGTGATTTGAAGTCTCAAACCCTGCACCTCTGCCTGGCATCCTGGCACTGACACACTCTCCAGCCAGTGGTGCTCACGGTGGCACTTCCACCCACCCCACTGCCTGCCCGTGGCACGGGAAGGGGAGGGGGGCTGTTCACCCGCCTGGGCAACAAGCCCCTGCCCCTTTGCTGCAGGGCTTAGCGTTTCCAAGGAGGCAGTGAAGCCCCTCCTGGCTTTTCATTGACACAGAAACGTGTGCTGCTTCCTTAGCTGGAGGAATAGAAATACATTTCCAAGATGTTGACCCAGGTGTTAGAATGCCGGAGATTAGAATCCTGGAGATGAAAGTGAAAAGGTTACGCACACAGACACGCATACACACACACACATACGACTGCTTCTCAAGGTCCTGGCTCGTTGGAGAACTGGAGGAAGGGAATTAGGGACCCAGGACGAAGGAAGAATATGGGACGGTTTGGGAGCACCTCTCAGCTTTTCCCACTGAGCCCTGTCTTGTGGAGTCAGATGGCGATGACCGGCTGGACAAGGGAAGCAGCAGGACCCAGCCACCGTAGAGGCCGTGCTGGGCGTTCAGTGCTGTCTAGCTCCATGCGCTCATAGCTACCCCGGGGAGCCTGCCCTCCCCACTCCACCAGGTGGTTCTCAAGACTGCATCTGAGCTGGGGGTCCGGAGAGAGTCCTGCAGAACGTGCCCCGGAATGGTAGAGCTGTAAGGGGCTCTCGTGGTCAAGTGGTCCAACCCTTCATCTTAGGGGTGGGGAAATGGAGGTTGAGAGGTCAGGGTGCATGGCTACCCAGCAACGAGGGCAGAACCAGCACAGAACCAGGCCTGTTGGCTTGCGTCCAGTGTCCTGAGCCTTCGGGGATGACCACGTGTGTGGGCACGTGTGCACCTGCTTCACCCCCAGGCATAAGCCTTCAGTGTGAGGTCTTATCTCTGTTTCATTACAGAGGAGACACTCAATCAACATTGATTAGATACTTCACATTGCTGTCTCACTGAACCCTCATATAAAAACAGGGACTGCTTTTTTGTAGATGAGGAAACGGTGACTCAGAGAGGTCAAGTAACTTGCCTCAAGTCACACAGCTGCCACCTGCTAGAAACAGAACTTGCATACAGATCTGACTTCCCAGCCAAAGACAGCTAGCACGGTGTTAGCATGCTTCCTGTATGTTGGGCACTGATTGAAGCCCTTCCATGTCCTAAATTAATTCTTCTCACCACCTGGGAGATAAATGCTGTTATTATCCCTTTAAAGGCACAGTAAGCATAAGTGTCTTTCCCACAGTCACGTAGCCAGCAAGGAGCAGAGCCCGGGTTTGCACCTAGGCTCTCTGACTCAGAAGAACCCACTCTTTATACTATACTACACACACTCGGTAAACATCATTGAATGAACGACTAGAATGGAGGAACCTAGGCGGGTCTTCACCTGTGCTCTCAGCACGCGGTGTTGCTCAGAGCCCCTCCTGTGCTAACCACGACCGCTGACCACATCACCTCTTCTCAAAACACACACTGAGAATTGCTTAGCTGTGTTGGAACTGGCTAGAATCTCCCTTTGACCTTGAGTTCAAGGCAGAGATCCCAGGCCGTTCCTCTGACCGTCTCCCTTCTTTTCCGGCTGCTACCGCCACCCTGCCCATGAATTAAACACTCTGCCTGTGGCCAAGGGTTTGTGATGCCATCGCCTCCTTTGTGTTCACCTTGGACAAATCAGGGCTGCCTGGAAGCCCTCTTGGGCTTTAAGGCAACAAACAGCCAGTGACTGAAATGTCTGCAGAGTGAGTTTTTCAGCTGCCTTGAGAAAAGAACACCGCTGGCTGTTGCAGTAACTTAAAATTGTTTAAAAAATTATTGCTTACTCACGTGTGCTTTCCCGCCATCGTCTCCACCGTAATGCCTTCTATTTCAGGACCCACGTTATCTCCCAGGAGCTCAGGGCCTGGTTTCTCCCGTTGATCTTCCTAACAGCTCTGGGAGAGGCGAGGCCAGGGTGCCTTTTCTGCTCAAATGCAAGAAGGAAAAGTCTGTTCTGAACGTAAGCAGTAACTGCCCCTCCAGAGCCTGGGGATGGATCAAGGGGTTGACAGTGCCATAGCGGGGAAACATCACCGGGAGCTGCTGGGAGACTTGTACTCTGAACTTTACTCTGCCTTTATTGACTAGCTGTGTTACCTCGGGCAAGCTACTCAGCCTCTCTGGGCCTCAGTAAAGTGAGATGTTAGGACTAAGACGATTTCTGAATTAAGACGTGGCAGCTGAGAGAACTCGGGAGTACTTTATTCAGGGCGATGAAGAGTGAGAAGCCAGTTTAGGGGTGGGGAGGTAATCAGGGATTAGCAGGAAGCTGCCGCTGCTCCGGGGATGGGGAGGGGGGAGCGGAATGCTGTGTTGTAGGAGCCCTCCCATTGGCATCACTTAGCTGGAGGTGGAATAATGATGGCTTGTCTGGAGGGAAATACTCCACAGCCATGTGGCTTCTCACTCCCTGCCACCCTCCAGGCTTCTGCCAGTCCTTCCCATTGGCTGAATCCAGCTGGAAGCCAGTGGACCCGGGAACCTAGGAAATGCAGGACATGGAGGACAAGGGTCCGAGGGCCAAGAGGTGAGGGACCAGCACTCTCTCTTTGCCTCTGTTTCTTCATCTGTGAAATGGGATAAGGACCTTGCCTGTCCCATCGTGTCATTGGGAAATAAGGCAGGCAAAGCCCTGGCCCAACATGTGGGAGCGTTACTGGTGGATAAAAACCCTTAATTATTAATATCTGCTGATCCTTTCCTTTGTAATTGGCTAGGTGTGTCTGATCGTGTTGAGTGTTGCGCTTCCCACAGGTAGAGAGTGTGTTTTCAGGACCAGGTAAGAAGGGATCTGTCATTCATTCAACAATCTGTGGATACTAGTAAGTAGTAGATACAGAGCCTAGTTCTTCAGGGCACAGAAATGCAGACTGTGTGATCCAGGCATAGACGGCCCATTCAATCATAGTTGTCGGGTCAAATAATTTTTAAAATAATTTTTTAAAATTAGTTGCGAGATTAAGGGTTTTGTCCAAAGAGACCCAGACCAGAGCTCACATCTCCCATGTCTCCTGCTTATCCTTCTCTTCGTGCCCCTCCTAAAGGCCACACCATCCTTACCTTCTCTGACTTCTCTTGACTCTGGCTTAGTGAACTCTGAGCATCAAGGGCGACTTGGACCTGAGCTGTGGGAGTACCTTACTTCTTTCACGTAGGTCATTCTGTTTGTCCCTGGACATCCACTGTCCACCCTTACCCTTCTGGGCCTGCTTGATGCCCAGGCGTCCAGTTGAGGCCCAAGCAGGGGACCTGAGGGTGAGAAGGAGAGAGACTGGGCTGTTTCCTCCCTTCCTCCACACTGCCCTGGGCACTGCTCCATGTTGAGTGCTCTGGCCCGGCAGCCCCAGCTCCCTCGATCAGGCTTTTGGGTCTCCCTCCCCTGCTTCATCAGTGAGGGGCTAGTGATGGCCAGTCCCTGGGTGCCTGGGCATCCCTGGTTGGCCCACAGGGTCCTGCCCCCCTTCTGCCAATGATCCTTCCATTGGAGCCTCTGGACCTTCTGAGATGGGGTTTGTTACCTGCCTGCCCCTGACCCAAGCTCCATTGAAGCATAAGCCCCATGAAGAGGTGCTGCGATCCCAGTGATGGGTAGCAGGGCCTTTATGCCTAAGGGCTGTACCAGCAAATCCCAATGGAACTTTCTCAGCTGTAGCCTTGGACAAGTTAGTCAAGCCATCTGAGTTTCTTTCCTCCATTGGTTTACAGAGTTCAGAATAAGAATAGAAAGAAAAAGATGGTAACGGGTGTGGAGTCAGCCCCTCATATACGGGGTTTGGAAATGAAGGAGCTGAGATGGGGGGATACTTTGCCGAGTCTGCCTCCTGGGGCCAGGAGACAGACGAGGTCACAGGCAGAGGTCTCGTGGGTAGTGACCTATCCCCAGTGAAGAGGCGTCCCCGGGTGGGAGTGCCAGGGCAGCCCTACCTGGTCACAGAAAGGGGAGGGGTTGTTTGCTTGGGAGGGTGTTGGGGCGTGCGTGTGCACGCACACACACACACACGCACGCACGCACACACGCACGCAGCTGCCAGGGGCGTGACGGGGTGGGCCTTCAGAGTGAGTGTGGGGCAGACCGCAGGGGGAGGGTGCTCCAGCAGGACGCGCCAGCCCTGGGTGGGACCCACGGTGGGGGCTCCGAAGGCCCCTCCATCTCACGCTTGGCCTGTGGTGTTCAGCAACAAGAGACCGTTTCAGGAACAGGAGAGGGAAGAGGAGGAAGTGCCCAGCACGGGGAGCCTTGAGTGCTGCCAAGCAAGCTGGTACTGGAATTATGTGCAGTCCATATGCCAATTTGCTTTGTCATTGCCTGGCTATTTTTAGAAGCCACTGGCGTATCTAGGAAACCAGAATCTGTTGACTGTGTTTCTTCAGTGTGGGGAGTGTGATTATTTCCCAGAGATGCTGAAGGAATGTGTGAGGTCAGGCTGTGGGAAGGCGACCTCTCCTCCCTGGTCAGGGCTCACGTGCACGCGGTGCCCACGCGGCACCCTGCCCCTCCCATGGCGTTTGTCTCTGCCCGGCCAGGGGCGAGGCCGGGGTCTGGGTGACCTTTCCCAGATGGGACATCGGCAGAGAGGAGGGGCCTCCATTTTAGCTCCCAGCTGGAGGGGCCAGTGGGATCCTTGTCCCCTTTTCCACTCCCCCACCTCATACTCCCCGAGGTATCAGGTGGGCATTTGTCCGAGGGCCTGGGGGCCCGAGCTGTCCTTTGCTCCCTGGTCCCCAGGAGGAGTAGGAAGTAGAGAGGAGAGGGGTACAGCAACAATTCGAGTTCCAAATAGGAACCTTGGAAGATTGTCCCACTCCCTCCACCCAGTCCGGCTCTTTCAAGGGCAATGTCATTCCTCCAGATGCTACCTAGAATTCAGAATAGAGTGGCACTTGTTTCAAATCCGGTCAAGTCCTAGTGGTCCAGAGATGCCCTCTCAGGAGGGAGGGGGTACCAGCTGTAGCCAGGTTCATCCTTTGGTAAGATTGTGGTTGAGGGAACTTTACCATGGATTTGCCAGAAGAACTTTAAGCCGTGAGATTTTGTACTTGTTAACATGTAAATTTGCCCAACCTGCTTCAGAGACAGTGTCAAATCAGGATTGATGACCACTTCGGTAAGAGGCAAAATGAGGCACTTAGAATAAAATCCAAACTCTTTACCCTGACCTTCCAGACCTTATCTGATGAGGCCCCACCTCTCCCCCAAACCCATCTCTTACCATTCTGCCTTGGCCTCAGGGCGTTAGCCCATCAGGCCTTCTTGCCAGTCCTTGCACATGCCAATCTCATGCCTGCCTCAGGACCTTTGCACTGACTGTTGCTTCCACTTCTTCCAGATTATCACAGGGCAGACTCTTCATCATTCAGGTCTCTAACAAATGTCACATCCTCGGAGAAGCTTTCTCTGAACCCCATACCGAAAGTTACCACCCCCTGCCACACACCCACTATCTGTCTCTCTGGCCCCATTTACTTACCCTCTTTTACTTCATTCTTACACTTATCATTACCTAGATTTCTCTACCACCACTGTTGCCTGAGCTCAGTAGCAGTTTCCCTTGGTCCTTTGCAGAATTCTTCTGCGGCCCCTCCCCAGACTGTGGACTCATCACCATCCCAGCACTCGCTGGAATATATGGAACGTGTCCACAATCCTGTTGTCCCCACAGGACCACGAGCTCATTAGAGGTGGGGCTCTGTCTTTACCTCTACCTGCCCAGCACTTAGCACAGGGCCTGTCAATCCCGGGAGACGCTAGAGAAACTTCCTTCTCTCCCAAGCCCCACTCCCATCTTTCCACAAGTGACATGCTTTTTCAAACCTCTCTTCCTCTTTCCAAGTCTCTTCCCAACCCTTTACACACTCACGCAAGGGACACTTTGCTCCAGCCTTCTTTTTTGGTCTCCATGTCATCTCAGACATCACATCTACACAGCACTTTCCAGTTTACAAGAGGTTTTCTTGTGCGTGATCATTATTTCACATCAAAGTCACTTGTATCTCTTCCGGGGTCCAGCCTGCCTGGCATCTCTCAGGTAAACATTTACTGAACGCTTATTATGGCTGTGATTGGATTTGGAAATTTTCCATTTTAGGGACCTACCAAATATGGAACATTCTGGGAACCTACCAAATATGTCAGGTGGAATGACCTCATAAAAGCAAGGGGGGCAAATTCCCAGGGTCCCCAGCCCACCAGCCCATAGTAGGGCACACTTGTGTTCTAGACCAGCCTTTTCAAGAATGTGCCCACCCAGATTGGTCAAAGTTCAAATGCCCTCTACAGCAGCAGGGGGTGGCAGGGGGCACCCCATATTAAGGTGGAAAGGAAGGATGGGGTTATGGTAAGTACACTGGTCCAGGATGTAGACCTCATGAATCATTCTGTGCTTTCTCCACCTCAGTGGAGAATTCATGTGCCCCGACTCTTCCCAAGGCCATGAAAGGATCATACACAACCTTGTGTCCCAAAGACCTTTGCGAGGTGAAACAGAAATGTGAGGGCTCGTTTTTTCCCCTGACAGTGACCCCTACCCCCCACTCCCTGGCCGTGTGAACCTGCTGCCTCCAAGGCCACCAGGTGTTTTCCCACAACCCCTCCTCCAGCCAGGCCAGGCTCCCATTATATAGTCTCAGTTCTGCTCTGTAATCATTTGAGCTAACAGCGATAGTGAATGCTTACTGAGCATGTATTATGGGCCAAGAGCTAGTTTAAGCACTCTGCAAGGATTAACTCGATCATTACAACTTTGATGGAGGTGCGTGTGGAGTCTGAGAATCAACAAGTGCCACCTCCATTCCCAGTCTCAGTGCTCATGGGCTTCCTCTTGCCTCACTACACGAGCTCGGCCTTCAGTGCAATGGTGAATGGAAATGGTGAAAACAGACATCCTTGCCTTGTTACCAGTCTAAGAGTATTCCATCTCCCACCATGAAGCACGACACTGGCTGTAGGGTTTTTATAGATGTCTTTTTCAGTTGAGGAGGTTTGCTGAGCGTTTTCTTTTAATCATAAATGTGTATTATATTTGTTAAAAGTTCTTTATACATTTATTGAGATGATTATATGGCCTTTCTTTTTTTAGTCTATTAATGCGATGAATTACACTGAAGATTTTGCATAGAATTGATATTATTTTTTCCCTAAATGTTTGGTAGAATTTATCAGCGAAGCCCTCTGTACCTTGTTTATAAGGTTCTTCTATCTTCTGAATTGTGTAGAAGCTGTAGTGAAGTTTAGTCTTTCATGCCTCCTATTCTTGATTTTTGTCTTTTTTTTTTTTTCCTGGTTGTCTGGGAATTTTCCAATTATACTTTTTTTTTTTTTAAGAAAGAGCTTTTGGTTTCATTGAACTGGTCTTGCTTTTCTGTTTCTCTGCTGATCTATTTCATTGATTTATGCTCTTTTCTTTATTGTTTCTTTCCTTCTTCTTACTTTGCTCTTAATTCTCTTTTTTTCCCCTAGTCTTTAATAGTTGGAGTTTTAAGATCATTGATTTGATACTATTTTTTAGTATAAACATTTAATGCTATAAATCTCTCTCTAAGCACTGGTTTAGTTACTACATACTGCAAAGTTTGATATGTCGTGTTCATTTGTATTCAGTTCAAAATATCTTGTTTTCTTTGTGACTTTTTCTTTGACCCATGGCTTATTTAGAATTGCCCTGTTTAATCTCTTAACATTTGAGGATATTTCAGATATTTTTTTAAAAAAATTCTAGTTAATTTTATTGTGGTCAAAAAGAAGACTTTGTATTATTTCAATCTAAAAAATATATTGATACTTATTTTGTGGTCTATCTTGGTAAGTGGTTTATATGTACCAGAAGACAATGTGTTGGGTGGAGTTTTGTAATTATGTCAGTTGTGTCAAAAAAGTTGATGGGGTGGTTTGAGTCTTTTACATTCCTGATGATTGTAAATATCCCTTTTCTATCAATTACTGAGAAAAGAATGTTCAAATTTCCAACTATAGTTGTGGATTTGTCCATTTCTCCTTTCACCTATATTAGTTTTTGCTTATATCATATCACATATTTTGAAGCTCGATTGATAGGTGCATATACATTTAGGTTTGGAATATCTTTTTAATGTATTTATTCCTTAGCAATATAAAATGTCTCTCTTTATCCCTGGTAATAGTCCTTGTTCTAGAGTCTACTTTGATATAGTCACCCTAGTTTTGTTTTGAACAGTGTTTGCTTGGCCTTTTTTTCCAGTCATTTACTTTCAACCTATCTGTATCTTCATATTTAAAGTGTGTTTTGGGACACCTGGATGGCTGAGTCAGTTGAACATCTGACTCTTTGTTATGGCTCAGGTCATGGTCTCAGGGTTGTGGGATTGAGCCTCATGGTGGCTCCACACTCAGTGGGGAGTCTGCTTCTCTTGATCACCCTCTGTTCCTCCCCCTGCTTGCAGTCTCTTTCTCTCTCTCTCAAATAAGTGGATAAATCTTCAAAAAAAATAAAAAGTGTGTTTCTTAGAGGCAGCATATAGTTAGATATTGATTTTTTAAAATCTAATATGATAGTGCTTCCTAGTTGAAGTCTTTAGACCATTTATATTTAATGTAATCATTGATATGGTTGAGTTTAAGTCTACTATTTTTCTGTTGATTTTCTAATTGTCCCACTTGTACTTTATTTCTGTTTTTTCTTCCTCTGCCTTGTCATGTATTATTTTTATGATTCCATTTCATTGCTATTGCTGGCTTATTAGCCATGCTTCTCGGTGTTTTTAGTGATTAATCTATGGTTTACAATGTATTTATTGTAAATATAAACATGTTTTATTGATTTTAATATGTCATAGTTTATCTTAAAATAATATACCACTTCATATGTAGTGTGAAGAATCTTATAGCTATGTATTCTACTTTCTGACTCCTGTCCTTTGTGATATAATTGTCATATATTTTATTTCCACATTTTATAAAATTCACAAGTGAAAACTTTTTTGCTCTAAAGAGTCAGCATTTTTAAAGAGATTTCAAAAATGAGTAAAAACGTATTTCGATTTACCCACATATACATTATACCCAAAGCTTTTCATTCCTTTGGGCAGATCCAGATTTTTATCATTTTCTTTTATCCTGGAAAACTTCCTATAACATTTCTGAGGCAAGACTGCCCATGATGAATTACCTCAGCTTTAATTTGAAAAAGGATTTATCCTGCTTTCATATTTGCAAGATATTTTTGCTGGATAGATAATTCTGGGTTGGTAGTTTTTCCTTTCACTGGTTAAGGCTGTCACTGTGCTCTGGTTTGTATACTTTATGATAAGAGGACTGCCACCTGGCCTTTGTTCCTCTTTATGGAATGTCCTTTGTCCGCTGGCTATTCTTAAGATTTCTCTCTCTCTCTCTCTCTCTCTCTCTCTCTCTCTCTCTTTCTTTCTTTCTTTTGAAGGGGGGCAGAGGGAGAAGAAGAGAGAGAATCTTAAGCAGGCTCCGCACCCAGCATGGAGCCTGATTCAGGGCTCGATCTCACAACCCTAAGATCATGACCCGAGCCAAAATCAAGAGTTGAGCACTTGACCGACTGAGTCACCCAGGCGCCCTGCAAGGTTTTTCTCTTTATCACTGGTATTCACCAATTTGGGTATGATGTGCCTTTGTGTAATTTTTTTAAAAAATGTTTACTGTTGAGAGTTCAGTGAGCCTCTTGCATCAGTGGGTTTATAAGTTTTGCCAGTTTTTGAAAAAAAGAATTATCATTTTTTCAGATATTTTTCCCATACTCCCTTTGAGAGGCAAGGGGAACCTCAAATTATACCTATGTTAGATCACTTGGTGTTGCCCTGTAGGTTACTGATATGTTCATTTTTTGGTCCTTTTCTCTCTTCTCTTTATTTTTTTTTAAAGATTATTTATTTATTTATTTGACAGAGAGAGAGAGAGAGAGAGAGAGAGAGAGAGAGAGAGAGAGAAACAGTGAGAGAGGGAACACAAACAGGGGGAGTAAGAGAGGGAGAAGCAGGCTTCCCGCCAAGCAGGGAGCCTGAAGTGGGGTTTGGTCCCAGGACCCCAGGATCATGACCTGAGCTGAAGGCAGATGCTTAATGACTGAGCCACCCAGGCATCCCTCTTCTCTTTACTTTGGATATTTTCTGTTATTACATCTCCAAATTCACTGACCTTTCTTCTGCTGTGTGTGGTCCCCTGCTAATCTCATTCATTATATTTTTCATTTTAGTTATTATATTTTCCTTCATTCTCAAAAGTTTCATTTGGGTCATGTTTATATCTTCTATTTCTAGTCTCATCATGTTCATATTTTCTTCCACATTCCTGAGCATATGCAGTATATTTGTTATAGCAGTTTCAATATTCTTGAATGCTAATTGTGTCATCTCTGTCAATCTGAGTCATTTTCTATAGATTAACTTTCTCTCTGTCATTGGTTACTCTTTCTGTTGTTTTGCTTGCCTTCATTTTTTCTATTAGATGTCAGATGTGAATTTCACTTGATTGGGTAATTTTTTTTTTAAGGAGTGGTAGACTTCATCCTGGGATATAGTTACTTGGGATCAGTTTAATCCTTTCAATGCTTGCTTTTGTGTTCTCTCAGGGTGAGTCTGCAGCTGCCTTTCAGCACCACTATTAAGATACCTTCCTTCCTGATGACACTTTCTGATGCATTTATTACAAGTTATGTTCGCCCTGGCTTATGGGAACATGAACTCTCCCCAGCCCCATTAAAACTCTGGAAATTGTTGGGCCAGCTGCTCTCTTGTAGTTCCTTCCCCGGCCTCGTGGAGTTTCATTGCTTGGATGTACATACAGTATTCAGCCAAAGATTTCAGAATATCCTTTTCAGATATCCAGAGCTTTTTCTGATATTCTATCCAGAACATTCTAGCCACCTCTGTCTCCCTGAACTCAAGAGGCAGGCCTCTGGGTTTCCCCTTCCCTGTGCTATAGCCTAGAAACTAGGTCCAGGCAGTTAGGTGGAAAAACTGTGGGCTCCCTTATACCTTTGTTTCCTTTCTCTCAGGAACACGGTTCGGTACTCTAAGCGTCCGATGCCTGGAGTTGTTTCATATACTTTATATGATTTGCAGTTAAGTCTTGTTTTAAGTTTAAGTCTTGTTTAAGAGAAGAGGGTACATTTAGTCCCTGTCACTCTGTCATGGTTGGAGGAGAAGTGGCAGTATATATACTTTCATTATGGTTATTGTAAAGATAAGGAAACGGAGGCATGGAGATTAAGCAGCTTGCCCAAGACAGCATCATTCGTAGGTGGCAGAGTCCAGGTTTGAGTCCTGGTCAGCAGTCTCCACTGAACCACGGGGCTCCTCCAGGTTTCACCTGTCAGGTTCCTAGCTATAGTCTCCAAACCTAGGGCAGCACCTGGTACATGGAACAGGTCCTCAGTAAATACTGTTGAATAAATAATTGACTAATGAATCTGGGGTAAAACAGAGCTCTTTTCGGAAAGGAGAGAGAGGGTACTCAGCCTTTCTTAGAATGCACCCCGGTTGTTTTATACAGCCCATCTTAATGGCCCATGCTGATTAGCAAGTCCTGTGATCTCCAGGCCCCAACATAATTCTTCACCTACCCCTGCATGCATCTCGAAGATAGTCCTGTGTGCAAGCAGCAGCTGCCACTTTTGAGTACCAAATCTGCTGTCTGGCTCCCACATTGAAACATATCATTTTAATCATGCACTTTCAAGCCAGGAAGCCAATTTGCATTACAAAAGTCATTTTTTTTCCTCAGTGGTGGCCATGCAAAAGACTTGGCTTCTTTTCTACTTTTTTCTAGCGTGGAAGTCCTGGACCAGTAGGAGCCCATCTTGATCTGAGTCAGTGCCACACAGAAAGAGGGGGGAAGAGGTCATCTGGCATAGCACACCTCCCTCCAAACCTCCCTGTTTCCTACCCTGCATTTTTGGGGATGGAGGAGGAAAGAAAGCCAGAATTCTTTCAGTGGTCCCCTTCTCCAGAACCGTAGGTCCGTTTCAGATGATGGCAGAGCAATTGATTGAAAATTATATGCCCATTTCCACATCTGCATAATTTTGCATATTTACTTAATGGCCAAATCAACTCATTTGGATTCTCTCGCTCTGTCTTCCCTCCTGCTTCTGATGGATCATAAAGGTCTGGCTCAGCCTAGAAAAAAAAAAAAAAAGACCATTTCTTCAGGTCTTGTTTCTCCGGGGTAAACTGAACTCTTTTCAGGAGACTTCTGGGCTCCTCCTGGTCCAGCCTCCCAGAATTCAGTCCTTTGCTCTACACGGCCCGCACTGTGGCCTGGATGGTGTCCTAGTCAGCTGAGCTTTGTGCCCAGCCAAGGTACGTGGAGGCAGTGGAGGCGTAGGAGACTGCTTGTCAGGAAGGCTTCGAGCAGACAGGTTGTTGGGCTGCTCTGCTGACAAGTGTGTCCCTGGGGACGAAGCTGCTGTCACCATGGGTAATTGAATTCCTGTTACTCAGCAGGACAGGTTCTGGTAACCTTTAGGATTAATTGCTCTGGCCGACCTCAGTGGCCGCCTCTGGCTGGCTGTCTGCCTCAGTCTTGATCAGAAAGCCCCAGGGGCTCCATGTTGGACACTGGGCGTTGGGACAAGAGTGTGAACTGGGGACTTGGGGACCTGAGCCTTGAAAGCATTCCCAGAAACCCTTGCAGGGGCGCCCGTGGAGGATGCTGTGCTTCCCTTTTGAGACGAGGCCCCATTTATGCTCTAGACCTTCCTTAGGTGAGGTTAAAGGAACTCCAGTTGGCGATGATTCGAAGCAAGCAAGCATTCAAAAGAGGAAGGCCAAGCTGTCAGCCTCCTCTCTTCCCGGGGGAGAATGGCAGTGGCTCTCTCCCACGTCAGGGGATCAAGAGGGTTTGGGAGCGGTGGCTTGGAGGCCAGGGCAGAGTCACCCCTGCTGTGTTGCTCACCAGAACAGAGCACCCCGGGCCGAGAGGCAGGGAGACGCTGCGGTGACCCTGTCTCCCCCAGCACAGGGCATGCGTGACTCCTTGTAACCGCGACGGCTGACACCTGAGGACTTGGCATGACTCGGGTGCCTCACCCAAGCCTCGCCTCATTTAATCCTCACACAGTCCTAAGAAGGACCTGGCGTGATGACCCCCATCTCGGGAAGGAGAAAACTGGGGCAGAGGGAAGGTGACAGGGCAGGACAAGCTGCTACCTGGCAGGTCCTTCAGAGCGTGGCGCGCCTGTTACCAGAGCCAGGGTTTCACTCGCTCTGGTCTTCAGAGGTCTGGTCGATGGGACTCTTCCATTTCTTTCTGGGTTGGGGCGGCGGGGTCGGCAGTGATTGTGGTGACACCGAGGTTCCGTAAGCTTCCACACCTTTTGGCAGAGGAAAGCATTAGCCCCCGTGGGTGTTTCCTACAAACCAGGCAGCAGTTACGACATGGGCAGGCCTCTTGCTTTTGCTGTTAGTGTTCTCTAGCTACATCTCCCTCCTCGTGCTGATCAGTAGCCCCTCAATCAGCAAAGACAATTCACGTGGACTCAGTGTGCCTCAGTCGGATGGGGAGGGACCCACCACGGGGCCCCAACTCATCGGGTCTTCCACACTCACCTTCCTTTCGCGGGGCTCTGGCACTTGGCCATGAGCAACGTGTCTCTGTGAGACTTTCCTGGAAAGCCTGATTGGCCACTCGTTTGTTTCCGCTGCCACCTCCCCACCCCCCAGATGGCAGTGGACGTTGCCATGACAACATAATGGGAAGCAATCACACCTATTGTGGGACAGGGATGTTGACTTGCAGGAAAGAGCCTGTGTGGGGCTGGGGAGATGAGAAGAGAAACAGACCTTCTTGTGCCCAAGAGAAAAGGAAATGAATTCAGAATTGAAGAGCCTGCCTTCCGAATTTTAAGTCCCTACCCGATGCCTATGGAAACTTTATTTATACTCACCAGGTCACATTATTCTCCTTCTGACACAGTCTTACCTAAATGAATGAATGAATGAATGAATGAATGAATGAATGAATGAATTTATATTCACAGGTCACATTATTCTCCTCCTGAAACAGTCTTACCTAAATAAATAAATAAGTAAATAAGGGGGCACAGGACCAGGGCTTTCGACGCAGTTTGAACCAAAACTTCCCCTGAGAGATGAGAAAGCCCTTGCTAACCTAGTTGCTTTTTTTCCTTCCCGTCTCCCCTCTGTTGTCTCCTTTTCTTCACGTACAACAGCACAACCTCTAAAAAGCTGGGGAAGGCAATGGGTGGCATTTCCAGGATAACCTAGGAGAAGAGCTCAGATTTATTTTTGAGGCAAAGAAAGAAAAAGTGTTGAATTAAGTCAAAGAACGACTCAGGCAAATCGACTGTCAGATTGGAAAGTCACTGGGACTTGGGAGCAGGGTGACGAGGCTGGATATTGGGAAGGCTGCTTGGGGGGCGGGGAGGCGCCTCTCTGGGAGGGGCGGGAGCGCCTGCCTCGGGGAGAAAACTGTTTCAGTTCCGAGGTGACTATCAGCATGGCTAAGAGGAGGCGTTCTGGTCCGAGTTCCGGGGTCCGTTCCGGGCCCTGGCACTTACTAGCTAACAAGTGTAAATGTGAGCAAGCTACCGAGTGTTCATCTGTCTCAGTCCGGGCTGGCGGGGGATTGCACGAGCTAACTCAGAACATGTTCTGAGCATCAGCTGGTATTTTTACCGGGCTGCTTGAACAAGCTCTTTGACCACTCTGAGCCTCGATTTCCTCGATAGTCAAGTGGGAATTATGTGGACCTCCCAAGCAAATATTTGTGAGGGTTAAAGAAGCTACCCTGTAGGATCGTGCCTAGCTGCTACTTTCCAGACATACAATAGGTGCTAAATAAATGTCATTGAAATCTCAATCTAGTATCCTAAAGTGAGAAGGGAATAGAGAGGATCTGAAGATTCTCAGCCACCCCACACAAAACACACCTTGAAGATGCCCCTGGAGGGCAAGTCTTCACTGTGTCCTCCTCCACCATCAAATATTTGCAGAGTGCTGAGCTGGGCCCGGTGCTGTAGAGAGCCAGAAGTGCAGGGTGGTCTGCTTCAAGGGGCTTTCCAGGGGGCCGAGGGGAAAGTCGTGCAGGTGAAACAGTGATATCTGCACAGTGAACTGCAGAATCTCCTGCCCTCTAACTGTGCCAGGCCCGTGATAGGCGTTCTATGAGTATTTGTTGAATAAATGAACAAATGAATGTCAAGTAGAAAGACAAGGAGAGTCTGAGACAGGCTGGGGACATTATAGAGGGCCCGAATCCATGGAGCACTGGGATGGTTAGGAAGGGGAGCAGAGGGGCCAGCATGGGAGCAGGACTTCGACGTGGCAGACAGAACACCTGCCCCTGCTCGTCTTCATCCGGGCTCTGCTTCTGAGTGCCCAGTCCTCGGAGGGCAGGGACCCAAAGCTCTCCTCCCAGGCCACTCGCCTGCCCTCAGCCCTGTCAGCTACCACTTCCCCTTGCCATATCCGCAGTGTACATGCACGCAAGAGGAATCTG
This sequence comes from Ailurus styani, assembly GCA_002007465.1. Lineage (NCBI taxonomy): Eukaryota > Metazoa > Chordata > Mammalia > Carnivora > Ailuridae > Ailurus > Ailurus styani. The sequence continues at coordinate 556,100 of LNAC01000555.1, forward strand.
AAGGACGTGTATTAGTTATCTACTGCCGTGTAATGAACTAGCCCAGCACTTAGTTCCTTAAAACCAGAAACACTTACTATCTCACAGATTCTGTGGGTCGAGAATCCACGTACGGCTTCTCCAGTTGGATGACTCTGGCTCAAGGACTGTCACATGGTGGCAGTCAAGATGTCACCCAGAGGGCGCCTGGGTGGCTCAGTCGGTTGGGCGGCTGTCTTTGGCTCAGGTCATGATCTCAGAGTCCTGGGATCGAGTCCTGCATTGGGCTCCCTGCTTGGCAGAGAGCCTGATTCTCCCTCTCCCTCTGCCTGCCACTCTGCCTACTTGTGCTTTCTATCTCTCTGTCAAATAAATAAAATAAAAAATCTTAAAAAAAAAAAAGATGTCACCCAGAGCTCAGGCATCTGGAGACTTGACTCGTGAGCTTGGCGGCCCATCTCAGTCCCTCACCATGTGGCCGGCCTCTTGGCATGGCCGCTGGTTTCCCCCAGGCAACTGATCTGAGAGAGAGAGAGAGAGAGAGAGAGAGAGCACGAGTACAAGGTGGGCACCACAATCTTTTGATAGTCTTGGAAGTGAGATTCCCATCACTTCTGCCTCGTCCTGTTAGTAGAAGCAAGTTGTTAAATGAAGCCCACACACAAGTGTGCATACCACGAGGCAGGACCACTTTAAAGGCTGCTTACCAAAAGACACAGGATGCTTTTTCTTTCAAGTCCACCGATCAGAAAGGAAAACCACAGAACATGGGTTGGAGAGTCCTTTCCCCTGAGTTATTTCGCATACGTATAAAGCAAACACTGCCTTCTAGGTCTTCTGGGTCTGAGGATGATGCCTGGGACCTCCTGAGCGTACCCCAGTGACGAGTCCGTTCCCTTGTAGCGATCAGTTTAGTTCATCCATCTTTACAGAGCCCTGTGCCCCCTTGAAGTGTGGCGGAACATGATGGATGGCCGAACACTGGGGACAGGAGCCCAGGGCGGGCAGGTGCAGACCAGAGAGGGAATGAGGGCAGAGATGTCATCTCGTAGAGAGAACTCTAAACTGATGCTGAAGGACACGATGTTAGCCAGCAGTGGGGAGTGAGTGTCAGTCGGCAGGGATAGGGAAAGCAGTTCAGGGGGAGAAAGGCATCCTGTGTGGGGACCACAGAGACTTCTGGGCTGTAAGAGCGTGGGAGGGTCAGGAGCATGGAAAGCTCTGGACACAGCCACACCTCAATTAAGCCGGCAGCAGATTCTTTAGTTCTCCCTAGCTCCTCCTCGATGGCCTGGTCGGACTGGACTCAAGAGTGGATGCTCCGTGCAGGGTTGACCTAGAATAAGGAAGGAGTACAGGGTCACGACCTCATCCCCCAATTCCAGCAGCGAGGATGGAGGGGCTATTCCTGAGCCCAGGGCAGGGCAGAGAAGCAAGGTACAGGAAGCAGTGTCCTGAGAGAGAACCGGGTCAAGTCTAGGGCAATGTTCAAAATTCAAGTCAATAGTTTGGTTCGATGCGACAGGAAAGATTTATGATTGTTTGGTTCTTAGATAATACAGTGATCTGCCGGGCGTCACAAGCCACGATTAAATGACCAACTGCCAAGTAACTGATCCCGACCCAAGGTCACCTAAGATCAGAGGGGATGAAGGTTCTTGTTCCAGAGCAGTGTGGACAAGGCGGTCCTCTAGACAGAGCCGACGAGCCGGGCAGGAGGTTTGCTGGGCAGAATGCGCTGGGTCCCGGGCAGGTGTGCTCATAATCATCAGCCCAGAGGCTGGGGGTCAGAGGAATGGGTAGGGTGGTTTCTCTGGACCCCCACAGGCCCTCCAGAGCAGGGAGACCCCCCCCTGGGTCTCGCCACCCACTTTCCTAACTTGAATGCTCTTTCCTCACATGTAGGAGTCTAGGAAAGGAAAACGAGCTTCCTCCCCATGCACCATCCAGTCAAGTGTGGGCCTCCCATGGCTACTTCTGGGCTCAGAGAGCCTGGCAGTAAGGGAGCTCTGAACGAGAGTCAGGACCGTTGGATTCCCTCTGGTTCTCTAGGCAGCTGGTTACGTGACTCCCGCCAACTCACTGTCCTTCTCAGAGCTATGGGGCCCTCATCCATAAAATGAAGGGGCCCAGAAAAGCGGTTCTCTACCTCAGCTGCTCATTAGAATTGTGCAAGGGGCTTTCTGAAGTGGGCGATGCCCCTTGAAAGAGGAGATGAGAGATGGGGTACGGCCTGGGCATTGCTGTTCCTTTAAACTGACCTGGGGGATTCTGACATGCTGCAGGGCGGAGAACCACAGGAGCCACGAAAGCCACAAGAGCCACGAGAGCCGTGAGCTTGCCAAGGTTCACGAAGCATGGCTGGGTTCACGTGTGACTCTTGAAGGAGAGCACACCGCAGCCACCTGGGGCCTGATAAACACGGCCTCTGGCTCCTGACAGAGTCTCTGGGTCAGAGTGAGACTCGGGAGCCTTCACTGAAGCCTCTGCCCCCACCCCCCACCCCGGTGTCTATAACACCTCAAGTTCACAGCCCGGAGCTGGGGATGCACCATGTGCCCTCTGCCACCATCGCAGCTAGAAAACTCAAGTGTGTCCCTTCTGTCACTTACCAGGGGTCCTTGTGAAAGGCACCGAGCTTCACCCTTCTCACATCAGATTAGATGAATAGCCATTCCTCCCAGAGTTGTGACAATCCGCTGCAAGTCTGGGACAAACAGTATTACCATTTCTATTATTTTCCTGCCGCCCGAGTGTTCTGGTTAGGTGTTTCTACTCTGGTGCCCCCTGCTCCGTGCTTCCTGGGGTACAGCCCCCAGCACCTGATGCTGTGTGGTCCCAGATGCTTAATCAAAGGGTGTGGATGCAGACAATGAAGACCCGGGCCTGCTCTGGAGCGTGCCTCAGCAATCCACTGAAAGAACAAGACCACGCAGTTTCTAAATCAGTCATTTGGGCTGGTTTAGCATGAAAGGCTCTGATGAGCCGGGACTGATTCATCCATTCTTGGTGTTCTGGGGAGGCACACGGAAGAGGTCCCTGAGAATGCCGTGGACTTCCGGCATGAATCACTCAGCCTGCCTGCCCCCCACCCCGTCATCGCCCACGGGGCTGCCCCCTCCGCAGGTGGCCTGGACACAGAGCCGCCAGCCCGGAGCGGCCAGGGCAGAGGGACAAGCCCATGAGGGCCGGCTGAGTCTGTCTCCCTGCAGCCAAGCCCTTGTCCTCTCCCTGCTGGATCGTGCCAGGTCGCCATGGTGACTTCCTGTCCCTCAGTATGTTAGGGCTCCATCAGAGCTCATTGGTGGCAGGTGCAGATAAGGGTCTCGGAGCAGGGGCGGCTGTCACGCAGGCTGCTGCCACCAAGCACAGCATCGATCTCGCCTGTGCCCGTGCCCAGAGGACGAGGGAGGCTGGGGGAGGAGGGAGCCCTTTCTATATTTAGCTCCTGCGCTGGTACATCCCGGTGGACAGCTTCGAAAGAGGCTGACTTCCAAGCCCAGCACAGGAAGGTTTAACATTCCTCAATTAGGCATACTCTCCATGGGTTCTGTTTTGCCCATTGAGAAGGTTAAAGAAACAGGTAAAAAGGAAAGTAAGAGAGAAGAGAACAACAAAGCCAGGCTGCTGTGCAGCAATCAGGGGAAACTGCCCCTACACAGCTCCCCCACCCACCCCATCCCTGCATCTCCTGGACAGTGCATGGGAGGCTTCCCCGGGCAGGTGTTGGAAAGCACGACAGGAGCATCCGAGAACAGCTTCGCCGGATTATTAAGCAGTCAGTTTGGTCCCTGAGACACTGTCCAGAACAGAAGCAGACCCAGGAGCAAATGAGTATTTGCCCCAGGTCCTAGATCAATGACCCCTCTGAGGGGCTCCACTTTCAGAAGGGGGCACAGAAGGAACTGGGGTCACTGGAAATCCAGGTTAATGGCCTGACGACCTGCGGATTTGCTCTGCACCTCCAGCCTCCCTCCTGCAAAGCCCTCCAAAGAAACCTGAAAGACATGCAGCACACCAGGGGAGCCAGAGGGCTGACAAATTGTTTATGTGCTTGAATTCACCAGGTAATTGCATGTCCTTCACTTTGCTTCTGCCGCCCAGCCCGTGGCCGCACCAGTGGCCTAGACTCTGAGCTCCTGGGCATTGCAGAGAGGTCAGCACAAGAGAGACTGTGGTTCCTGAGATCCCAGGAACACAGGCATGAACAGGAGACAGAAGGACAGACGCAGGAAGGCTCATACAAATGAGCCTAATGTAAACTGCCCGGGAGGGGTGGTTCGAGGAGCAGTTGGTGGGCTTGGGGGACTGTGAATAAAGGTGGGGGGCCCCGTGTCTCACGCCTTGTACCCCCCTCCCCAGCTAGTCCGTGTGGGGAGTATCTAGTCAGCCTGGCATTCTTCAGGGCTGTCAGTGGTGCCAGGTGAAGAGTTCAGCGCCAAGTTCATCATCATTGTTCAAATTTTGCTCAACTATGGCAGTAGATGCAAATGACCCTGCTGCTTAATGAGCAAGTTAAAAGACAGATCAGAACTCGATGGCTTCTCTGCTGGAAGCTTTGCTTTGCAGGGTGGCTCTGAGCCTCGGAAAGTAGTGGCCTTCAGACGCCAGAATCGCCCCTGGCCCAGGGGGCCCCGAACGGGTGCCGTGCCCAGGGTGCTCGGCTTGGTGGAAGCTGTGACATTTGGAACCTCTTCCCTCCCGCATGACATTCATGTTGCATGACCCTCCTCCTCCCACCAGACACCTGCTTGGGCTTTTCTGCCCTCTTACCAAGACCAGTAAGTAGGCACCAAGGAAGACCGAAGAAAAGAGCCAGGTGTGGGATTTGGCACTTTCCTTGTGTTCCCCCTGGTCTGCTGGTCACCAGGCTCTCAGAGACTGTGAGCCAGGCCAGGTGCCTGCCACAGGCTGGTGCCACAGTGAAAGAGTGCCACCTTTCTGGACAGCCCAGTCTTGCTCCAGAACATACTGGCTGAAGGATTCCTTCTGTCTATCAGGGTCTGCTTCTGAGATCCTGCAGCCTAGACTTATGTCCGTGCATAGGCGTTTATACATATGAGCATGTTTATTGTGTATTTCTACGTCTATCTATGTAAATCTATATCTTTAAAAATATATATTTATAGCAAAGCATATGCTGTTTTCTAAAGTGTGTTGAAAATGGACAGAGGAGTAAATGAAGATAATCCTGTCACGTGCTGAGCTCTAGCAGATTCCAGACATTGTATTAGGGGCTTGACACGAGTGTATTTAATTTGTGCCTCACAACAACCTTGAGGTATTACCCCCTTAGAAAACTAAGGATCGGAGGGCTTAAACTTGCCCTTGGGGCATAATACTGGAAAGTGGCTGGCGCAGCTCAGACTTGAAGCCAAAGGATCTCCTGGCCGCAGAGCTCTGAACCACGAGCCATGAATTACACGTGGCCCTTCTCTAGGGCCCCATCTCAGCTCCACTTCTTGCTCCCATCCATACTCACCCATGTCCCATGGTGCCTTTCTCCCACCCAATTGCCGTCTGTTGCTCCAGGGTCTGGGGGAAGCCCAGAGCTATTGCTACTGGGAACAGGTGCTTTATGAAGTCACTTGACCCTCACCTGCTCTTTCTCTGCCCCTTTAATCCCTGAACCCTAGATTCTTTGACTTGACAAGGTGTCCCACATATTAGATACTGTGAAGCCTGGGTCCACTTGGGGCCTGGCCTCCCTGTCACTGCTGATGTGTGTCCTGTGCCCGTCTCAGGCCCCCTCATCCACCTGCTGTGTCAGACAGGTGCTCCAGCGTCTTTGTGCTTTAGAGACTTGAACACTGGCCTGGACATCAGGACACATGCTTTGGGGCTCCGCCTTCACCCGATGATCTTTCCAGCACTGATACTCTAGGGTTCTTGTATGGCACAGGCTCCTAGGGATGTGGGGAGCAGGGTCACAAGGGGGCAGGCTGCTCTCAAGGACAGTCTGGTTCTCCAGCTTCCAGCAGGGTGACATCAGGCTTTGGGGGCCCGGTCAAGAGTTTTTGCTCACTGTTTATAAGCACATCTCCCAGGGAAGAGAAGGCATTCTTCCCAGCCCTGTCCCCAGGAAGTCTTGGTAATGAGCCTCCCCGCCCCGCACAGAGGTAGGGCCCTGCGTTCAGTGCTCTGTTTTAGCATTTATTGTCCTGACCCATTTTTATGAGATCTCATTCTCAAGCCCGAGAGCTGCTCCTCTAATTCACAGCATTCATCTCTGTGACCCTAGTGCCTAGCCAAGGGCCTGCCGCTGCATAGCAAGTGAGCTGTGATTATCTGCTGAGGCCCTAAATGAAAGTTTTGCACTGGCCTATAGAATATCGTCTGAGACTTTGGCTCAAGCTGGAAGGCATTTATGCTACTATGCATTGATCTTGCCTTTCCAAGGAGAAGGTAACCCTTGTAGGAAGGCAGGTTGCCTTAGTTCTCCTGTATCTTGCATAGGAGCTCACCCATTCTGGGCATAATGTTGTACTCAGTATAAATGCGTTAAAACGAATGGAATGGAATACAACGTAGCACCTTTTGGACCCAGGGGCAACTGCTTAGATTCTTCCGGCATGCCACTATTTAGCCTCAGTTCCCTGACTTCATAGCAACTCTGGAAGCAGCCTGACTGAATGCTAACAGTAATAATAATGCCTTATATTGAACGCTGAATACGTCATAAACAGTATGATAAACACTTTACTACCACTCATCTCATTTAACCCGGGTGGCAATCCTTCCATATTCATTTAGCCACCCAGGCAGCCAAGAGGGGTGAGCGCTCGCTGTGAGGAAGCCTTGGGGCTGTGGCTGGGCACAAAGTAGACACAGTTCGCTTTTCCCCGTGTTACAGAGGACGAAATGCACTCAGAGACTCTTGGTCACTTGCCTGTGGTCACAAAGCCCCTGAAGGCAAGACTTCGTCAAAATCTCCTTTCTTCTCTTCACTACATCAGGGAAATGGTCCCCCTCTGCCAGCTCACACTCGTAGCCAGCTTTCTGGGCGGTGGTTGCTGTCGGGTCCCTGTAGACACTGACAGTGCCTCCTGCAAAGGGACGCTTGGCAGGTAGACATCGTGGCCAGAGCCCCAGAAGTCCGCTGTCTGCGGGGTGGGGGAAGGTATGGGGGGGAAATGTACATGTCCCTCTCGGATTCAGCATCATCCCAACTTTTGGGGGAGGGACATACAGACCTTCTCTTTCCTGCCAGAGGTGACCCAGCGGAGTGGTGTGGGGGAGCAAAGGGAAGGCTTGAGTGAGGGTCTCTGGGGAGAGATCCGGAGGAGGCACGAGTGAGGTGACTGGCAGCCCCGCCAATGGCCCTGATCGTCCTCTGGAGAATCTCTGGAGACTTTGCAAGGATGTGGTGGTCCCCCCAGACGCTCCCGGGGAGCCTGTGATGAAGTCCCAGACTGCTCTTCCTCAGCACCCCTTCCCCGTCCCCAGGATGTGCCCACATACACCCCCATGTGGTCAGGTGGCTGGCGTGGGGGCATCCCGCAATTCTAGTCCCCTCTGTCCTCCTTGGCCACCACCCTACCTACACTCACGCACATGTGTTCACAGCCCGCACTCACGTGCACACATGTGTGCTCGTACACGTTCTACGGGGAAATTCAAAACAACCTTCCCAGCTCTGTACAGCGAATGGGATTCAGGTTCCCACCACAGGGGACCCACTGTGACCGGGCGAGGGCGCGGGCAGCCCAGGGATCGGGTCAGGGTGTGGCATTGGTGGGAAACTTGGTGGAACTTTCTGCAGACACTTTGCTCCTGTCACGTGGAGCCAGAGGCAGAGGGCAGAGCCACCCACGCTCTCCCACTGCAGTCCTAGCCTCAGGCCCCAAAACCGCACATAAAAGCTTTGTTAGATGGAAGTTCATCAGCAAAAAGGGAGGGAGGAGGAGGATGGAGGGGACAGGGGCTAACATTTGCAGAGTGCCTCCTGTGACCTCCATGTCCATGCTTTCCTCAGCCCTCACAAGACCAGCTGAAGGGTCGGCGTGAGTCTCCCTGTTCTGCAGAGGAGGAAGTCAGGGCTCACGGCTGTCTCGTTGCAGGGTTAAGCTCAGGGTTGGGCCCAAAGCAGGGAAGACACAGAGCCAAGGTTTGCCAATGACCCCGCACAGGCAGATCAGCGGCTAGAAGGCCTTTGGTGCCCTGAGCCCCTAATGCTGGGAGGCTGGAGAGAGGGAGGGAACTTTGCTACCACAGCCACTGGGGCAGGTGTGGGGGCGGGGGACAGGATCATGCCACCCCCTCCAGATCTAGGGTGACAGCCAGTATCACTGATCCCAGGGGAAGGCACAGTTATGAGATGCTGCTGAGCCCCTGGCAAACCCTGGTCCTTAAGTAGAGAAGCCGAGGGATCCCCATGTCAGGCTGTCTGGTGGTCCTGCCGCCCCTGTGTGGGGCGTGCCTCCCCTGGAAGGCCTCGGAGTACGTCCCCTACTCCCACCTCTGCTCTTGGCCGTGACCTCAGATTAGACCCCACTTCCTTTGGGAAGCTGTCCCAGCCCCCACGCTGTGGTTTCTGCTCTTGCTGTCCCCCTGTCCCCCTCCCCCTAGGACTCTGAGCTTCTGGAGGGCAAGGCCTGGACTTTGTTGCCAGTGAAAACCCCACACTCAAAGAAAACCCAGTGAAAAACCTACTTGGTGTTCATGGTACCGCTCTACTCAAGCTTTCCATTCACTGAGCGCTTGCTGAAGGTCACCTTGTGCCAGACCCCAGGGATCCAGTGACGAATGGATGGAGTCCTGACCACAGCCCCCAGGGAGGTGGTCACACATCTCCAGCTGCCATCCCTCGATGTCTGTGTCAGACGATGGGCAGGATAACAGCTGCACTCTCTAAGCACTTCCTGTGCGGGGCTAGCGGTGGGTGGCGGGACAGCAGATGAAGGGGCGCTTCCCGGGGGGCTTCTCAGTACCAGTGGCTGGGCTTTTGGGGATTCATTTTAATTTCCCGCCGCAGGGGTACAATCAAGGGAAAGAAAGAGATAATGGGAATTAAAATGACTAGAGTCCTTCCCTCTCTAAGCGCTCCACATGGATTAATTGATTCCTCTTCCCAGTCCCTGTGGACCCATTTTCCAGCTGAGGAAATGGAGCCAGAGCAGAGAAGTGACAGGCCCAGGGCCACAGCTACCAAACAGGGCTTGGTTCCAAAGCCTGGCAGCCTGCTTCCTCAGCTCACCTCTCAAGGATGCCCAAGGGCCCACAAGGCTGGGTGGGGAGAGAGGTTCTGTTTTACAGAAGGAGGGCCGCGTTTGGAAATGGGGTGATCTTTGGCAGTCTAAGGAAAATTCAGAAATAAAAAGTGTTTTTTTCCTTTAAAATTGACCTGCGCTTATCCATCCTTCAGATTCCTTATGGAACCAAAGCACCAGTGCATTACTCTGGTTTGACCAGGACCGAGTGCCTTTTACGTTGCTGTTCCTACCTCATCCATATATACACCTAAGCCCACAGCCTGCACCTATACCCAACCTCCCTTGCTCACATCCGGGTGATCTAGCCCCTTCCTGCACCCCAGACTCCCACACGTGGGCCCATCTGCCTTCGCCTCATCCCAGTGCACACCTCCCAGACCCGCAGGCCCAGCCCCACAGGGCCCCACACATACCCAGCTCCGCACTGTCCCACCCCTGTGCTCCCAGGACCCCCCCACCCCCCGCCTCACATTCATGTGGACACACACACAAACTCCCACCATGCACAGTCTCAAAGGACACTTGGACTGAAGCCCGGATAATTTTCTGGGATGAGGAGAGGAGAGAACAAACCATGGAGGGCAGGGAGGGCCCTGTACCTCTCGAGGCTGTGAGGAACCCCTAGGAATCGGCAGCCGGGCCCTGAGGCTGGGAGCTTTGGTGCAGTGGAATTATTCGATTGTCACAGCTGAGAACCTCAAGAGAACCCACAAACCCGAGAGGCTAGCAAGGATCGAAGAAAGCCCCCGGAATTACTGGGCCTGGCAAATACTGAAGGAGACCATACCCGTGGGCATACCTTAGCTGAACCGGCGTTTCGGGCACATCTGCCCTGGCCTGCCAGCTTGCTCAGCGCTGGGGATGCCACAGTGCACAAGACGGACCCGACCCTCCTCAGGGTGTTAGGGTCCTGGGTGGCTCGGTCGGTTAAGCTCTGACTCTTGATTTCAGCTCAGGTCATGTCTCAGGGCCGTGAAATCAGGCCTACATTGGGGCTCAGCGTGGAGCCTGCTGAAGATTCTCTCTTTCCCTCTCCCTATGCACCTCTGCGCTCACTCTCTCTCTCAAAAAAAAAAAAAAAAAGTTTTAAAATCATAGTTGCTAACCTTCACTGTGTGCCAGAAGCCTCTTGCCACTTACACAGACGTTAATGCATTTAACCCCTATAACGGCCCCAGGAGGAAGGTACTAATTGTCCTCCCATTTTACAGAAGGCAAAACTGAGGCACACAGAGAAGTATTAAGTAACATGTTCAAGCATTAACAGCTAATAAATGAAGGAGCCAGTATTTGAACCTAGGCCATCGGAGAGCCCATGCCATTAACAAATTTGATGATAAAGCTCATGAAGGGTGAGCTAACCCCCATTTTGGCATGACACTGTAGAGTTTAAACATACTTTATTTAGCCCACTTGAACCTACCAGCTGGCCTCGGACGTGGTTCTCATTATTTCTATTTTACAGATAGGGAAATGGAGATCAAAACTTTAAATGTATTATTTACTGGACAGCTGGTAACAGAGTAGAGCTCAAGCCCAGCTCTGTCAGTGCCAGGCCCGGTCACCTCCTCGTTCTGGGCCTCAGTTTCCCTAACTGTCAAGCAAGGAAGAACCATGCCTGCTCCCTCCTGGTTTCCAGGAATGCATAGTGTGGTGGTAAGTATAAAATAGGAGGTAAAGCAAGTTGAAATCTTCTGGGTGAAGAGCCAGGAATAGGTGCCCTCCTGGTGCCTCTGTCTTATATTTTTACCACATTTAACTCGGAAGGCAAGTGAGCCCTCGACCGTGATGCTCTGCGGGGAAGCGATGGACTCTGGAATCTGACAGAGTCGGGTTCGACTCCTGCTCTGACACGTAGCAGCTGCGTTCTCAGGGAAGCCACTTCGCCTTCTCTGAGCTTGTGCCCCTCGCCATGACGGGGCTGGTATCAGGGCCACTGTGAAGAGAAATGAAGGGATGTGTGAGGAGTGTATGCCCATCCCATGAGGAAGATAAGCCCACAGAACCTGGTAGTCACTAACAACTATCCTCATTATTTTTTTAATTTTTTAAATAATTTTTTCAATTTCCATTTCAATGTGGGGCTTGAACTCACCACCCTGAGATTGACCCACCGAGCCACCTAGGCTCATTATTTTTATCGTTAGTCCTGGCAGTGCCCAGGCCTGAGGGGATCGCACCCCTGCTTCCTGAACTTCTTCCTGGCATTGAACTAGGCTTTCTTCGAAGAAATGCTTTTCCACACTTGCGGTGGCCCCAGATGGGAGCCTGGTCCTGTCCTTACCCCTTGGAGCCTCCCCTCAGGCGGCCCTGTGGGGGGAGCCGGCAGCCTTTCCTCACTGGGCCCCGTGGCGAAGGGCTTACTCTGCAGCCCCCTGACTCATCCTGCCGCTGAATAATCCGGGAAGGTGACTGATTTAGGGAACATGCCAATTTGATATCAGGGCCTGATCACTGAAACGCGGCTCCCTGGGGAAGAGAAAATGAAAAATATGACTAAACTGTCCTCCCACACGGGCTGTCATTAAAACAGTGCTCGGTATGTCACAGATATTTTTGCTTCGTCTCCAAATAATTTGTTCTCCCAACTTAAAATTTTTTTCTTAATTTAATTTTTATTACCCCTTCCCCCACCTCCCCATTTGGTATGCACTTTGCTCTGGAAGGCCGAGGGAAGGTAAACGCCGGTCCTCCCTGCCCTAGCCCTCAAAGTTCAGGCAGAGCAGACCCCAGATAGGCTGAGGCAGAATCTTCCCTCTGCCTGCCTCCTCCTCCCCCCTTCCCCGTCTTCCCCCACCTTCTGCTCAGCCCCCTCCCCCTCTTGCCTCCTCATCCTCCTTCTCTCCGTCTTCCCCCTCCCCAGCCCCGCCTGTCTCTCCTCCTCCTGCTGCTCTGAGTCTGGCCCCTGCCCTTGGGCAGCTGGAACACACCATGAACTGCGGTCTCCAGGGTCCCCCATGGCCTCTGCAGGCCCCACTCCTGAGAAAGAGTCTATCTGGGTAATTGCTTAGTAGAAAGAAGTCCTCAGAGAAATCGGGCACATGCAGGCCCAGAGCCTGGCTTACAGGCCCCGTCGGATGGTCAGAGAGCGTCCGTCTCCCCAACACCTCTGGACCCAGGTGGCTCCGGGCCTGGTGAGGCCGGGCCAGCATTTTGCCAGGCCAGCCTCCACTGACCCCAGATAGGAGCTTCCTGCATTACCACCCATGCAGCCCCGTTTGGTAATGGTCACTCCGCCACCGTTAGCTCCTGGGGAGAGAGTCAGTCAGTGTTTTACTTCAGGCAGGTACGGGGGGAGGGAGTGTCATAAATAAGACGGGGTTCCTGCTCCTGTGTTTTGGGGATGGGCTGGATAGGTGCGGGGGAGACATAAACAGACATGGAAACAGACAAACTCACAAATGACCAAGGTAACTTCAAGCTAAGTGAGAGGAAGGAGCTGGAAGAGGGGAGGGGTGGAGAGAAAGACAGCTTTAGCCAGGGTGCTGAGGAGGGGCCTGGGTGACCCAGGGGTGGGCCCTGATGGGAGGGAGGAGTCACTCTGCAAAGACCCAGTGGGGAGAGCATTCCAGGCGGTAGGAGAGCCACTACTCAGCTGGGGAATGACTGGGCCTGTCTGAGACACAGGAAGGATGCGATGTGGCTGGAGCCAGTGGACTAGTGGGCAGTGAGGAGGCAGCCAGCCGCAGACCCTGGGGCCCTCGCTCCCTCACAGGCCAGGGGAAGACTTGGAAGGTTTTTAGGGCCCTGGAGAGCCATTGGAAGGTTGGAAGCAGCGGGTGATTTGATCTGGCCTATGGTTTAAATCGCTCACCCTGACTCATGTGTGAAGGAGGGGTTGTGGGGAGCAAGAAGGGCCAGGGTACCCATGAAGGAGGCTGTGGAGGGTGCGAGGGGTCTTAGATCTAGCTCTCTGTCCTGTCCGCCAGCCGCAGGCTGCCCACACCTCGCATGTCCAGAGCTCTACTAGCTCTAGTCCAGTCTCCCAGACAAAGGACAGACCCCTTGGAGAGGCTAACACAGGGTGGGCCACGTAGTAGAGCAAGAGTAGCATTTGCCGAATGTTCCAGATGCCTGTATTCTAGGAAGGACTTCGTGTGCATGGGAACTCCTTGAGAACTTCGGGATTTTGAAAGGATCACCCCCCCCATCTCCCCGACATACACCTTATTCTCCAGCCTCACCATCTGAGAAGTCGCAAGCTTCCGGTGGGAGGCTGTGTCACTTTTCCAAGCCCTCCTACACGTTCCCCATCTCTCTGAACACCTCCTGAGGGTTTTCTCCCCACAGACCCTGGCAAACTCCTGATCATCCCTCAAGCACCAATAAGTCACTTGCTCCACCAAGTGACCCCAGACCCCACCCCCTGCTGCCATGCAGGGGGAGTCCAGAGCATCCTGCTCGGAGCTACCCTGTACCCCTCTGGCCACCACAGTCGGCTCTGACTGCGTGGTAATGATCTACTTGTCTGCACGTCTCCCTTGAGGAACTGTGAGCCCCCAGGGGGCAGGGACTGGCCTCTCACACCAGCACCCTCTCCCTGTGCTCAGCCCAGAGCAGCTACTCAACGAGCGTCTGCTGACACAGAAGCTTCCCTCTTGGTCATCGCTCCAGCTAAAAGCCAAGCCATCTAATCACATCTGCAAACCGAAGGCCGCTCCCCATTCAGGATCAATCCGGAGCCAAACCCACCTCCTCCAGGAAGTCTTTGATTTGGGAGGATCCTTTGCTGCATCCTCTCTGTGCTGGGACTCCCCATTTCAATTCCATGCCTCCCCAGAATATGGTTTCCCGCAGATCTTCCTGCCTACTTTTGTCCACTAATGGGTTCTGTCGATAGTTATCGCTCAGTTGCAGCTGAAATGTCAGAGACCCCCTCCCTGAATGCCACTCAGGAGAACTCCCACCCACCCACCCATTGTTACGGTCTGCGTGGTACTGTGGTGTCTCACTCACAGGCGTGTTGGCTTATTCATTGTACGGTCTTCCCCAATCCGATGCAAGTTCCAGGAAGCAGGGCCTGGGCTGGCCTCTCCTGTTCACAGAGGCCTCCTTACCCACGATAGGTGCCCAGGAATCATTCTGTGAGCAGATGACTCTGGAGCTCTTCCTCTGTCTCTATGTTGCTACTGGCACCAGGGCCCTTCCCCCCAGAAAGCATACCATCTGCCTGAGGTCTCGAGACTCATGCCTTGGATAACTGGCCCGCAGATCTGGGTAATGTCCAATAAGTGATATACAAGGGCTCTTAGCGGTGAAGCCAAGGAGAGCTAGGGGGGCCAGAGCAGGAAGGCCGGCTTTGTGGAGGGCATGAGGACAGGGCCAAGCTTTGATGGATCTCACTGCCAGGCCTTTGCCTATCTGAAAGACCATACTCCAACTCTTCATGACCCTTTAGCAACTCTGTTTTCCCTTTCAGTTCCAGTCACTCCTTCTCCAGGAAGCTTGCTCCTGTCCCCCTTGCTCAAGGCTGTGGGACCCCAGACCTCCATCTCCTGGAAGACTGATTGATCATGCAGCTTTGGAGTAGCCTTTTATGTCTTCTCCTACACACACTCCCACACACCCACACCCACACACACACCCACTACAAAGCTAGCTCAATGAGGACAAGGGTGGTGTGTGATTCAACTTCAGTTCCCTGGAACCTAATACAGTTCCTGGAACATACGAGGTGCTCAGAAAGTATGGGTAAAATAAATGAAGATGGGGCCTCATTACCTTCCTTGATGGGCAAGGAACTTCCTAAGTACAGTTACCAACTCCTTTGTTCATTCAGCATTTGTTTACGGAGCGCTTACTCTGTGCCAGGTGTGTTCTAGGCTCTGGATCCAGCTGTGAACAAGTCAGACAAATCTCCCTGCATCCCAGGAGGTTACATAATGGCTGGGGGGCAGGCAAGACAAGATAAGGAAGCAGAGGGTTAGATGGTGGTCAGTGTGATGGGGAACAGCAAAGCCGAGAAGGGGGCAGGCAGCGTGGTCAGTGTTGGTCCCCGATGAGGGGTCGGCAGGATGCCTGTGGGACGTGAGGGGCCCACGTGGAGCCGCCTCTCCTGCAGGCCTCCAGCGAGTCTGCCCTCTCTCTTCTGAAACACCGACTTCTCTCTAATGGACCGTTCCCA
The DNA here is from genome assembly GCA_002007465.1 of Ailurus styani. NCBI lineage: Eukaryota > Metazoa > Chordata > Mammalia > Carnivora > Ailuridae > Ailurus > Ailurus styani. The sequence goes on from LNAC01000555.1 coordinate 571,415, forward strand.
TCGGCTTCAGACATCCTGTTGTTTCTTCTTTCCTGAAGGACTTCTTCCTTCCCTCCATCCTCCCCGCCCCCGCCGCCGCCACTTCCCGCTAACGAACAAACCCTCTTTGCTTCTTGTTGCAGTAAAACTCCTTGAAGAAGTGTTCTGATTCATCTCTATTCTTTTTCTTCTTTTCTTCTCCTCTTTCTAACTTGATAAACATTTCCTGTGGTGCCCGCGTGCCCGGCACCTTACGAGCACTCACCGATTTCATCCTCCTAATGGCCCTGTGAGGTAAGTGGCCTCAGATTTGAAAATAGAAGCAAAGATGGGGCGCCTGGGTGGCTTAGTTGGTTAAGCATCTCCCTTCAGCTCAGCTCATGACCCTGGGCTCCTGGAATCCAGCCCCACCCCACATCGGGCTCCCTGCTCAGCGGGGAGCCTGCTTCCCCCTCTCCCCCTGCCTGCCATTCCCCTTGCTTGTGCTCTCTCTCTCTCTCTCTCTCTCTGCCAAATTAATAAATTCTTTAAAATAGAGAGAGAGAAGAAAATGGGAGCAAAGAGAGATTAAAGAATTTGCCTCAAGTCACACAGCTAGGAAGAGGCAGAGCAGGATTTGAACCCTGGCCGCCTGGGGCCCAGACCTGTGCTCTCTGTCACTGTGCCGCACAGCCTCTGGGTGCCCCACTCCCTGACGCCCAGGCACTGCTCTCTGGAACTTCCCATCAGGATCCCCTGTGGCGACCCTGTTGCCGACCATGCTAGCCTCTGGCCCATCCTCTTCTGCCGTCTCCACAGCATTCAACACAGCTGCTCTCTCACACGCCTCCTTCCGCAGGCTTCTGGGACACCAGGCCCGCCTGGTCTCACCTTTCTCTCCCTGTCCATCTCCTTTGCTGGCTTCTCTCTCCGCACCCTGTCCTGGGCTGAGGGATGGCCCAGAGCTGGGCCCTCCATGCTTTTTGCCATCTGCACCCACTCCCTGGTCCTCTCGTCCCATCTCCTGGCTTTCAGTACTCTGCACGTCCACTCTACCGTGTTTGTCGTTCCCCCGCAGCCCTACTCCCAACCTACGTCCGTCGGAGTTCTTCCCGTGTCATAGACATCTCAGGGCCAATGTGTCCAAACTGGGCAGGTTTCCTCCTCGCATCCGGCATGGCCCAAACCCACTCGGCCCGTCTTCCTTGTGGAAGGAAAGCACCTGCCTTTCAAGTGCTCAAGCCCGAAGCCTTAGAGTTGCCCTGACCCCCCAGCTCTTCTCCCACCCTGCGTTCCATCCGTCAAGGACTTCTGCTGACTGTCCCTTCAGAGCCCACACGGCACCTGACCGCCCCTTGCCGTCTCCACTCCCACCATGGGGCTGAGCCCCCGTCACTTCTGCCTGCCCGAACGTCCTCCTCATGGGGCCCCCCACTTGCATCCTGATCCGTTATCTACTCCTGTCACCGCGGCCCGTGCACCCCTGTTACAGCCTGATTCTCAGCATGGCTTTCTCCTGCCAGAACCTTCTCATGGCTCTCCTTCTCAGCCTGAGGCAAAGCCAAAGTCTTTATGGTAGCCTCCATCCGGGCCCCCAGAGCCCCTCGGAAGTCATGGACTTCTCCTTCTTGGTGCCTCGACATTCCAGGAAAGCTCCCACCTTAGACTTGGCCCTTGGCTGTTCCCATAGCCTGAAAGGCTCACCCCCAGATGCCTCACATCTGACTCCCCCCTAAATGTCATCTTTGGGATGGCAGCCGGCCTGACCTCCCAGGCTTCCAACTCCCCCTTGCTCTGCTCTGCTTTGTCCTCCATAGTACTTTGCACCTTTGAACATATGGCGTGGTTGGCTCGTTGAAGTAAACCTCCCCCCATAGAATGTGAGCTGCCCCCCGCCCCTGGGGGCAGGAATCCTTGTTCTCTGCCGCGTTATCCTAAGCCCCAGGGAGAGACCCCGACAGACCAGTGCTCTGTAAATGCCTGTTGAGTGACCCACTGGCAAAGCAGATCTCTGTTATGTATGGGGTGACCTCGGTGACCTGACCCGGGGGCAGCAGGGTGCCGAGCGCAGCCCAGCAGCCATGCTGCTTCCGTTTACCCAGACAGACCCCTTCCATTGAGGTGGACACGCAGCCCGGCTCTGCAGAGCGACAAACCAACCTCTGTGTCACCACTGCTGCTGTGGGGACACGAGCAGAGAATGGCTGTGTGTCAGCAGGCCTGCTGCCAGGGGGTGACGGGACGATGGTCTGCCCGGGGACTTGAGAAACTGGAGGGCTTCCACCCCGTCAGTCCCATCTCCCTGACCCCAGGGCCCTCTGGCTGCCGCCAGCATCTCCTCTTTTCTCTTCAGATGTGCCTCTGCATCTTTCTGCTGCTCCTTCTCCCTAGAGCCTCGCCGCCGCAGAGCTTTCTGTCTCTCTCTGCTTTTGGGTTTCTCCGTATCTGGGTCTCTGTGTCACCGTCTGTTTTCTCCTCCATTCCGCCTCTCCCTCGCCTTGTCTGTTTTCCTCTCCCTCCGAATCCTCCCCTTCCTTGCCTGTAATCACCACCTCCCTCCCACTCTGGCTTCTTTTCTTGGCCTCTGGCCTTTGGGGGGCAGTGTTCTGTCCAGGGGAGAGTCCTGCATCTCTCCCTTCTTGGCCCCAGGTATGGGTTTCCATCTGCGACGATTCTGGTTGAGCCTAGCCAGAGGTCGGTCCCTGTCCTTCCAGCCCCCCTGCCCTCTCTTTAGAGCTGGCTCTGCTGACGCGCTGGTCCACCCACCCTGTGTGACCTTGTCCCAGCCCCACGGTGTTGGCCTGTCTGATGCCCCACAGCTTTTGCCAGGACCTGGGACTTTTTTGCTTTCACCAGGGTGACCCTCTGCTAATTTTCTGAGGCTCTTGTGTAAATAGGTTCGGTGGGAAAGTTCTCTCTGAATTATAAATCCTTCCCTGTAGCTCCTACCCCCTGGGCCAGAACTTTCCATTCCTGGATCCTCCAAAGCAATTCCTTTTCATGTTAAGCCCCGCCTACCTTCCTCTTTTCCAGCCAACATTTCAGAAAACTTCTGAAAAACCGAGCACCAACCTGTGTTGCATTTGCTTTGATTCAGCAACTTTTAAATCTGGTGTACTTGCGGGCTCTTCCTTGGCCCAACCAGTAAACGTTTACCCCTGCTATTCCATGCCAGAGGAATCGTGGGGCACACGAGGGCTCCTCTCCTTGGGGGGTTTGTTTCACTTGGAAGTATCGTCAGGGACTTGAAGGCAGCAGAGCAGGCCTGTCTGGGCCCCCGGATGAGGCTGAGAAGAATTAGGTGTGTTTTCCTTCCCTCTCCCTCCCACCCTCTCCTCTTCCTTCTCTAGCATGACCACTGCTTAATTGTCTATTTTTGTCATTCTCCCTTGGAAAGACATCCTTCCCCTCCCTCCTCACCCCCACCTGCCAGAGGGAGATTTGCTGGAGGCTCGTTGCGTGCTTAAACGGGATCCTGTCCATGACGGGGCTTCGTGGATTGGAGGACATAGTAACTCAGGGTTTGCAAGGACTGTCTCAGGCTCCGTGGACAGACGGGGCAGCTCACAGTGCCGGGTGGCATTTCCTATCGGCTCACACCTCTCTGACTTCTAACTGACACCACCCCCGCCAAAAACTCCAATTTTGCTCCCAGATAAATATGAGCAGGAGCCTGCTTTCCTCTCTCTCCATATGCCTTACTCACTCCCTGGCTTCCTCACAGGCCCAGAGCTCATCTTCTTAGAGGATGACAGTGTGTTAGGCTGCAGGAGTTCCCTCATCGCATTCTGGGCAGGCAGTCTTTCCACCGCTCTTGAATACTGGCTGCGATGAGCAGCTCACTACCTTTTGGTGGTAGGCTTGCTGGTTGAGAATGTACATTGGGGTTACACAAATGCACCATATACGGCTTGTGTCATCTCCACCTTTACTTAACCTCACGAAGTCTCAGCGTCCCTTTTCTTAAAAGGACAATGAAGAGAACAGCTTTTCGGGGTGTTGTGAAAAGTCAGGGAGGTAATGCAGGGAAAGCGCTTATCACAGCGCCTGATGCTTTGTAAGTGCTCGGTGAGTGTTAGCTATTTTATTAAAGGTAAAGGCAGCCTTTGCATGGTTCTGAAAGGAAATTGGCCTCCCAACAAGTTGAAGAGGACTCGCCCCTGCAGTCTAGAGCTATATTTACAAAAGGCACATAATCCCTCCTGCATAGGACAGGTCTTCAGATGTTTGAGGACAGCTTTCGTGTCCCTTCTAAATCATCTCTCCTCTAATTTAAGTATCCCTGGTTTCATCACCTATCGCTCATACTTTTCATAATTTCCGGGCCCCTTGCCATCTAGGTCACTGTCCTTTGTACCCACTTGCCATTGCACTTCCAAAAATACAGCCAAGAGAAGCGAAGATAGGGCTATGAATCTGGTCTGAGCTGCCCAGGGTACAGATGGGACCCTTTTGCCCTTGATCGGGATGCCGTGGACAGTCAAAGCCTTCATTAGTGTACGTGGGGTGTCGGCTGATTGGTTGACTTGGTGGCTTGTGACCAACTAAAAACTGATTTTCACATGAACCTCTTGTCCTCCTGTCGAGTCCGCTCTTGTTGTACTGGCCGAGTTAATTTTTCGAACAAGGCAGGATCAATGTTGTGCGTGTTCAATTGCATCGTATTTATTTCGGCCCCAAATGTAGGTCGAAAATCTGTCTTAAATCTCATTAAGTGAATAGATAACACGCTTCCATATTTAGAAGTCAAGTAATATAACAAGGTAAAGCGTGAAGAGTTCACATGCCACCCCATCTGCCTGACCCCCTTTCTCCCTACATAGGTCGTGACCACTTGCCTGGTGTGTCGTGTGTCCTCCCAGGCTTTCTCTACACAGGAACGAGCCAATATCAATACTGGTTCTTATATATCACCTGCTTCTTACACAAACAGCAGGCTGGGAACACACTGCCCGAAAGCTTTGCCTTTCTCACCTAACAATGTCCGAGGCCCTTTTGAATCTCCCTTTCATCTGACATTGCTTATATCTACCAGACTTAAGGCATTTGGACACAAGGTAAGCATGTCATCAACGTCCTGATCCGTGTTGCTGATAGAAACTTATGGAGCTCAGGAGCCTGTCACTATGGACATGTCCCAGGCTTCTGTACAACTAACTGGGCCGATTCCCAGCACGTTCTTCTCCTTCTTCTCAGAGATAACGCACAAGTGTGTCGAACACTTCACTAAAGACCTAGGTGCATGGACGCTTCTTGATTTATCAGTCCACAACAGTGGTTCTCAACCAGAGAAGATCCTCCCCTAGGGGAGACTGGGCAATGTCCGGAGACATTCTCGGTTGTCACAGTGGAGTGTGTGTTGTGTTGAGGGTGGGGGTGCAGCCACTGGGATCTCGCAGATAGAGGAGGATACACAGGGGACAGCCAAACAGCCTACCTTTCTAGGAAGGCCCTGTGCCCCCACCCACACACGCAATAAAGAATTATCAGGTGTAAATGTCCACAGTACCAAGAAAAACCCTGACCTAGAACCTTACCAAAATAAAAACACTCTTCAAGATTAATTTGGTGCTACCTGGTCTGAATGAATCTTGTTGGTTCTTCATAATCACCATTTTCCAAAAGTCACATGAATATACAGTTCTTTTTTTGGCAAGAGAGACTCCTCTGATTGAACGAAAAGTCATCTAGACTCTCCAGTCTCATGTTGACAGTCCCCAGATTAAGGGGACTGCTCCTCTCATGGGGGAATAAGTTTCTCCAGGGCTGTCCTTTTCCATGGAGATAGCTCAACGTGGGAGTTTCCGCTCTAGAGTCTTCTCTCCTCTTTCCGGGACTGCTCACATACCTGGTGAGGGCTTCCGTTCTGGCTTCTCCCCTTGGAGGGCCCCCTGCCCCAGCCAGGAACGGCACAGAACCTCTGAAAGTGAAGGAGTCTTACAGAAATGGCAGGAACCAGGGGACAGGCACAGGAGAGTAGCTCTCTTTCCCTCTTTAGATGTGCCCGTTTCTTACTTAGAGAGGTGTCCTCAAACATCTCAAAAGCCTCGACAAATGGGAGAAAAAGAAAAGTGCCCCCACATCACTTTAAAAGTCTGTCTAAAGAGAATTGAGTCGAAGCTTTAAAGAACGAGCCAGTGGTGTCAGTAGAGCCCAGTGCCCCGGGTCTCCCCCAAAGACCAGGGTGACCAGAGCTCCCAGCCAGGAACGGTCTATCACCCTGTTCAGTGAGCTGCCGTTGTATCCAAAATGTGGTTAGGGTCCTCTTCGTTCGGGGATAAATGGCATGTGGACCCAGCTCTCGAAGAGCTTGCAAGAAGCAGTCTGTGTAGCAGGAAGGCAGGAACCTGGGGTAGATCTGCAACCGAATCCCACGGAGGCGGCAAGACTGTGTTAACCGTATACAGGGCTTAATGCCCAAGGTATCAGCTTCTCCTCTGTAAGAATGGAGTAGCAATAGCCAGCTCGTGGGTGTGTGCACAAAATGAGAATAAGCATGTGAAATGCATCGTGCTCATAGTGACTGGTCAAAACTGTAGTTATTGTCAAGCACTCTAATATCCTAATGCAGATTTTCGACACAGAATCTGATAAGCACTAAATAAAGGCACAGACAAAGGACAACGGATACATAAAGGAAAAGTCACTGAAGCAGTCAAAGTGTTTTTGAAGAACAGTGAACTTGGAATTGTTGCGAGAGCGGGCTTTCAATCAATCCCTCCTCCGTCACTCAGTAGCGGCTGGGTTTCTCTCGTCTCTGTTTTTCTGTCTGTGGAACGGAGATAGTGGGACCTACCCAAACAACAGTAAATATTAAATCAGTCCGCAGTTATTTTAGTCTGCCATCGAGATCCCATCAGGGAGACTTCTTGAAACAGGAGGCATTGGATCGGAGCCCCGAGGAGCGAGGAGGTCATTCGTAAAGGCAAAAAGGACCAAGAGCTGAGCAAGGCAGGGAATCCTGAATGTTTGTGGGATTCTCCAAGAATGAGGAACATAAGCTTTGGGGGTCAGACAGACGTTGGTCAAGTTATATGGCGTCTCTAAGGCTCGGTTCCTTTGTCTGCCAACAGGAGGATGTGAGTAGTCAGTGAAGTAATGGATGAGAGCGCTTAGCTGGGCGCTAGGCACATGGGAAGTGCTTAATGGGCCATCACCATCGGACCCGTGGCCGGGGGCTTGATCTTGGCACTGGAAGGTCCATGCGGGCTAGTTGTCATCGGACCAAGGAGGAGGCCAGTTGTTGGGGCACAGAGAGCCATCATCGGCTTTTGAGAAAAGGGACACCATCCAAACTATTTTAGGCTAACACTTGGCAGGCGTGGAGGGGAGGCTGGTGAGGAGGGCGTCTAGAGGCCAGGAGACCTGTTGGCCAGGGAGACTGGGCTGCCCTTGAGGATTTATCCTTTCTCTACTTTGGACTCTGGGGCAAGCCACAGACACTCAGCGAGGCCTCAGTCTCACAGCTGGGCTGCACCCAGGTCCTGGGGGGTGGAGCTCAGAGTTCCGGCCCCTCCCTGGGGACTCTGTTCCACCACCCTCACCAGCTCCCTATGACAGCTGCGGCTCCCACCCCCAGTCCCTGTTTGGAGCAGTGATTAATACAGGTTTAAAATAATCTTTGTCTTCTCCCTTTGTCCGCCTCCAGCACAGCCGCTGCTCCCCTCCCATCCCCCACCCCCTTGCTGGCCACACCTCAGACACCAGCATCAGGGCAGCTCGAACCTGGGGGGCTGCCCTGGCCCATGCATCGAGACTTCTTCCCGCACTGCCACCCCACTATGCTCCAGACCCGGAGCAGACACCAGAGCTTCGCTTCCAGGCCCCTTCGTGGCCGTGGAGCCTGCAGGGGTCTGTTCTGCAGGGGTCCTGGGCCAGGACTGGGGAGACACTGGCAAGAGATGACCTCTCCAGAAGCATAGGGACCCCACCTGATGAACATACAAACTATCCAATGTGGGTGCTAGTCGGTTCTTCCACACTTAAGGGGGGGTGGTGCAACCTGTGCCTCAGTTTCCCCATGGGTCCCCTGACTTTTTTTCCTTCCCAAAGAACATTTTTTTTTCATTTCTTCACTGATGCTCGTAAGTGGAGGGTGTGGATAATGTCATCCCATTAAACCAAAGAAGAAAATCAAAGCTCAGAGAGGGTAGGTGGCTTCCCCAAAGGTCAGAGCCAGAAAGAGCGTGCAGGGAATGACCCCCAAAGCAGCAGCTGTCTATCCTGAAGCGGCCACCCACCTGCCTCCATTCAGAGCTGCTGGGTCTCCATTCACATCTCCTCAGTACACCGGAGCACCAGTTACATCCCTTACTCTCCTCCTCTGCCTGGAATACGGTGTGTGTAGTCTGAAGATTAGCAGACAGCAGCCCCTCTGTAGCCATGTGACTGACTCTGAGGCCAGTACGGTGCTTTTGTCTGGCCCCAGCCACGCATGGTTAGATTCAGGGAAGGACATGCGGACGTGGACAAGGCCAACCAGTGGAGAGTGGGTTAAAATGGAAATTACTAAAATGTGAAGTCATGGGGTATTACAGTTCAAAGGAATGCAAGGATATCTAGTATAACTCCCGTATTTTACAAAGAGGGAAAAATTGAGGCCAGAAAGGGGAAGGGAGCCGTGAGAGCCCCACAGTGGCAGAATGGTGGGCTCTCTGCCCTGCCGGCCCCAGACGCCGCCCTGGACTGTCCCTGTGTCATGTGAGGTGTAGATGCTGCTGCCCGGGTCTCTCCCTCCTGGCGACCTTGGAAGTGACTTAGCATAAGAGAATCTGTTCCCTGCACCCCGCCTCCCTGCATACAGTAGCCAGAGTCAGAGGGGGTTAGGAAAGAAGGTCACGTGTCGGGTGACGGGGGGAGCCATCCCAGAGTTACATCTGAGAAATGGGACGAGAGAAGCCGCGTGTCGGCAACTGGTGGGACTTGAGCCAGCGCGGCCCTGGGCAGGTGCTCACTTGGTCGCCAGGCTGAACTGTGCGTCCGAGAACACAAAAGGCACTTTCTGCACTCTGTCTGGTGGGAAAGAGCCGATGAGCTCAGACAGCGCTGACAAATGCCGAGTTAATCCCATATCGCTTGCTCGGGATTAAAAAAAAGATGGAGGTGGGGAAATGTGTCACTTCGGGTAGGAAAGGGAGACAGGAGGGTGTTTGATGGCCTGGATGGAGTCAGGCTAAATATTTAATGTTCTTGACAGGGACGCGGAGGGGGCCGTCCCTCTCTCTAAACAGTGACACATGGGCCTCCTGGGTGAGGAGACAGCGCTGCTTCCAGCTGCCTCTTCAGGGAAAGGCAGAGAAAGGGGCCCCATTGGCAAATGCAGCAGAGGACCAGGGAGCCAAGGGCCAGTGCCTCCGGAGGCTGGGGGCGGAGGGGGCCGGGGCCAACCGAGAGCTCCCTTTATTAAAAAAATAACGGTTCATTCTTTGCATTTGGAATAAAAACCTGTTGTAATTACCTAGCAGTGGGAAAGCAATTTCCAAGCAGCTTTATTGTTCGGCTCCCCACCCAAATGTGCAACGAAACACCCACCCCTGGGAATGGCAGAAGCGAAGACACATGCAGTAACTATGATATTTAAATGTTTCCACGGTAGAAATTTCAATAAGGTTTAAATGAGCCATAAGTTGATTTCTCTCTGGATTATTTTTTTCCTCCTCCTCCTTTATTACTTAAGACATTGTGCTCCTACCCCGTTATTTATACGGCACTAGCAAAGACGTCTCAGCAGGAAACTTCAAAACGTTAAGTTACCACTCAGAGGGCCTCTCTCCGAATCCGTGCTCCTAATCCCGAGGAGATGGGCACCTCCCATCCACCCAGGACATCAGCCAGGCGAGTTCGAAGCCATGGGGTGTCACCCTTGAGCCCGGAGCCGCCCAGGGGGATTCTGCCCGGGGGTGGATGAACTCTGCTCGGAGCCCCATCAGTTGCTGCCAGTGTAATAACCCGGTGAGAGTAAGTAAGCTTCCATAACTCAATGTGTAAGTTCTTGACGATTGAGACCACGTCTCCAGCATCCCCCTGCCGAGTCTAGGTTGGGCTAGGAGCCTGGCAGTGGGCAGTGCCTGAAATCGGAGTGTTTCGAATCTCCCTCTATTTTTGGCATATGTAAATTCCCTTGAATCCCAGACAAGTTCTAGGCTTAGAGGGGGAGATGCATAAGGGTGAACTATTTCACCAACCTGTAAATACGTAATAATAGTGTGCAGTGCTACTATAGGACACACACTTTGCTACTCTATCCATATCCATATCCATACATATACATTAGTTCATTTGATCCTCACAACTACCCCAAGACTGGCTACCACTATCATCATCCCATTTTTCAGATGGGGAAAGCTGAGGCACAAAGAGCTTAAGTGGCTGGCCCCAGATCTCCTAGGTGGTCAGTGTCAGAGCTGGGATTGACCTAGACAGTGGGCATATCCTCCCTGCCTCCCTGCCTCTCCAGACCACCCTTGGAGTCACCCACTCAAGTCTGCATTGCAGAAACATTGAATTGCCTTAGAATGAAAGTATTTGAGATCTTCCAGAGGAGCCAACCCTAGAATAAATGAGTGGGCAAGCTCGTGGTGATACCTTCCTCCGAGACTTTGAGGGGCTGCAGAGACCACATGTCTGGATGAGAGCCTGTCCTCCCAGCAGCACGAAACTGGCAGAGACAGGCCCCCTTGAAGGCAACCATTGTCTTCTCCAGACTATACTTGCATCTGGACACCCAAGCAGGCTTCTCTCTGCAAGGCTGAGATAAAGCATGTTCAAACTTTCACACCATATGGTTCTTTTCAGCCCTTGCAGCACATACAGAGCTGGGAAAGAATGAAGAGCTCTGAGTACGGGCTTTAATTTCAAGCTTTGAAAACCGGGCCATATCTAGGAATATTTGGCCGGCAAAAGTGACTCCGTGCTGAGTTTTCTGCTTAAGCCTGCATTTCAGGGGCCATTAGAGTAATCCCCAGAAGCGGAGAGGCCAGAATGTAAATGCATTGACTCGGAACCTTCCCTTGCACCAAGCTCCAAGCCAGGTCCCCACCAGTGAATATTTATGGTGCTTCTATTACTCAGGATTTTCCAGAGAAACAGAACCAATAGAATATATATATATATATATATATATTTCTTATAAGGAGTTGGCTCATACAATTATGGGGGCCGAGAAGTCCCAAGATCTGCAGGCTTCAGGCTGGAAGCCCAGAAGGGTTGATGTGTAGTTCCAGTCTGAATCCGAAGGCTTAAGGACCAGGGGAGTTGAAAGTATAAGGTCAAGAAAAGCCGAGGTTTCAGTTCAAGCCTGAAGGCCCGAAAAGACTGGTGCCCCAGTTCGAATCATCAGACAGGAGGAGTTTTCCTATAATTTGTGGGAGGCTCAGCCCTTTTCTTCTATTCAGGTCTTCAACTGATGGGATAAAGGCCAGTCACATTTTGGGGGAGGGGGGGTACGGTCTGCTTTACTCAGTTTACCGTTCGGATGTTACTCTCATCCAAAAATACCCTCACAGACGTACCCAGAATAATGTTTGACCAAATGTCTGGGTGCCTCATGTCCCACTCAGGTTGACCCATAAAATTAGCCATCACAGTGTCCCTGCCTGAATGCAGCCAGTTCCTCATTCTCTACCCCTTGCCCTCCAACTGTTGTTCTAGGAGGCAGGAGTGTGGGGAGACGGCTTGGAGCATTCCGTCGGCTCCCCTAATGAGGCTGTCCTTTCCGTTGGCTTCCTGCATCTGTTGTCTTCAGCAGCCAGCTGTGCGGGTTACAGCACGACCCTGTGACTGTGGGAGGGCCTCTCTCCCCTTCTTACCCCCTTCTCTTCTGCCCCAGACCCCACAGTACCAGGAGCAACGGAGCAGAGTCCCCAAGGACTGGGAGAAGGGTCCACACATGGGCTCTGCCTTGTCGTAGCCTTGGGCCTCAGCCCTGCACATGCTGGACAGGGGGCTGCCGAAGAGGAGTCTCCCCTTGGCTCAACCTCTGAGCTTGTGCTGACCTGAAGCCCCGTGTCGTATTAGGCATAATAAGGCCATATTGTGGTTGGCAGGAGGGAAGCTCATTTCACACTCTGGGAAATGGGACTCAGCAAAGAGACAGGAAGAGGTTTCACGTACATGCTTCCCTGCCTGCGAGTCTTGAAAGTTGGCAGTGGCCACAAGCCAGAGGAGATAAGTATCAGCGTCTCTTTCCAGTAACCCAAGATCGCAGTGAGGCTTGTCTGCGGGCTGCTGTCGCGGGCATGGCGCCTCCTGCGTCTTCCAGCCACGTGCCCTTGGGCAAATCCTTTCACCCGGCCATGCCTTTGCTTCCTCATTTGAGAAAAGATGAGAATACTAATATCACTTACTCCATAGCATTGTGCTGGCGAGGACCAGGTGAATTTGTGTATATTTAAAATGGCTTTTAAAAATGCCTGGCACATGGGAAGGGCTCCCCAGAATGTTGGCAATTATTAATATCCATCAGCCTCCTTTTGCTTCCTGAGATTTGGAGATGCGGTTTTCTGCTACTGGAATATATACAGCCAATTTCAAGTTCTAGGCTGCCCCACCCCTCCATCCATCCCCCGCCCAACTATCAC
>LNAC01000555.1:584099-599770 GCA_002007465.1 Ailurus styani
CCCTCCCCCTCCCCCACCCCCCCACCAAATGATGCGTACTCTGGGGAAATGAACTTATTCACTCAAGAGGAAGGTCAGTGATTCTTTCCCGCTGCCCTCACTACGTTTTTACGTGTTGTGAGGCTGTGAGGGTCCACAGCCACGGAGTTTGTGGGTTTGGGAATAATACATAACATGCTCCATTATTACACATCTCCAGCCCGGATCACTGCCAAATGGCTGTGGATCCTTGGTACACAAGCTAGAACCATATCTGTTACCCCCAACCTCCCCACTCCCTCCCTTGCGTAGTCTTCCTTGCGCCCTCCTCACTCCCTCTGATCACATCGAACGTGAAGGATCTACTCCTTTCCTGTAGGCAACTCAGAGCGTCTTCTCCCTGCCTCCCCATCCCCACTGCTCATGTTCGTGCACACAGACAGGCACCCTGCAGGCCCCGGTTCGATGAAGCCCCAAGCATTTTTGGGGACAGGCAAATATAAGACATAGAGAAACCTCATCCCCTGTCTGCTAGAGACCACTGGTACAGAGACCCATGGTTTTGGTTTGCACGGTTTCAATTACCTGTGGTCAGCTGTGGTCCAGAGGCATGTGATCCTTCTGCGATAACATCAGAAGGTCAATAGTAGCCTAATCCGACGTCGCTGTGCCTACGTCATTCACCTCACTTCTCACATAGGCATTTTATCATCTCACATCGTCAAGAGAAGAAGGGTGAGTACAGGACAATGAGATATTTTGAGAGAGAGATCACTTTCACATTACTTACAGTATATTGTTATAACTGTCCTATTCTATTCCCAGTTATTGCTGCTCATCTCTTGCTGTGCCCAATTTGTAAATTACACTATATTAATCAGAGACAACTTGTAAGCTCTGCACATAGTGGCACTTTTCTAAATGCATCTGAGGGAGTGAGGGAACAAGTGAACAGGAGAGCCCTGGGACAGGATCCCAATCAGTTCAGGAAGAGGTGGAGCCATACTACCTGGACAGAGAAAGATGGCGAGGATCCAAGGATCCTGGGGGTCAGGGGGTAGGGGGCTGGAGGAGATGGGGTGGGCAGTGCTGGCTCCCTGTGCGAGTCAGACCAGAGAGTGAGTGTTGACAGCTTTATCTCCTCCTACACTTGTGGGCAGGACACACAGATTCCCATCTTCCTTCCTCTTTCCGTAGATTTCCGTCTGCTCTTCTTCCTCCCCTTTTCTGGCCTTGTCTGTTTCGGGAAGGGCATGGTCAAAAGAGGGAGAACAAAATCTTTCTCTTCCCTACCCTTCAGTTGTCTGAAAATAGTAACTAATCCCCAAATCGATTTCCCTGGGCCTCAGAAGAAGTCCTGTCTTCGAGCAGAGCGAACCTGCCTGGTTTTGTTTTACGTGGGCTGGAGTTAAAATCCACTCACAGGAGTGGCCTAGAAGTAGAGGTGAAAGGTCATGAGGCTTTGCACCGTGGGAATTAAAAGTGGTCTAAAGCGTGGTTAGGAGGTGGATTAACTATACACCGGGCCGGGGCCAGAGCAGCCCCGTAGGAGCGTGGAGAACCTCATAAGCACTCGGCTCATGCAGGCTTTGATGGCCTGGGCTACTGCCCCCTCCTGGGTTTGTCTTGAATCAACGCCATGCAGTGGCCCTTGGAATTACAGAGTGTTGAACTGAAAAGGATCATTCCCGGGTGTGGAAAACTGAGGCCCGGGCAGGGGAAAGGACTCACCCACGGGCACAGCGCAAGTCAGGAGTAGGGGTCCCGGCTGGGGGCGGGGGTCACTCAAAAATACCAGCTTAGTGACTCTGGCCTGCAGGCTGGCAGCTTGGCCTAAGGAAGAAAGAGATTTGGGGGCTTGTTTACCTGCCCACTGAGTCACAAACTTCCTCGGTCTGTGTGTTTTTGATCTTTCCTGCTGGGTCTAGTACCCACATCTGAGCAGAGAAGCCAAACGGCAGACAAGCTCGCTGGCCCTGTTTTTCCTTCTCTCCATGAACATCCATCAGCCACAGTTTCATGTTGAATGGGGCTGCGAGGAACTTCAAGGCTGAGATTATTACATTTTGTACATTACACTTCTGCCAGCGAGCTAAAAATACCCTCCTGTGGTTGCTAAGTGCAGGTCTAATGGTTTTCCTTAGAGGAAAGAATGGGATTCTAGTTTCTGTGAATCTGGAGGCTCCGTGTCCAGGGAAATGCAGACATGGAAATTGCTGGAGCCGGTCATAGAGCACTCCCCGGGGGAGAAGAATCTAGGGACAGGCCCAGAAATCCCTTCTCCCGAGCATCGGGGTAGATCTGCAGGGAGTGCTGTCTGCAGAGGTTGTGGATCCCTGAGAGCAATAGAGAAGGGGCTGTAGCTTCCATGGAGAATTCTCCCTGATCTGCAGAACCCCCTCCCTTTGGACTCAGGCTTTCTGAATTTTCATTCTTGGAGATATCCCTCTTATTTGTGCACAACAGCTCGTCCCCACAGTAGCACCTACAGTGTCGATATTTTAAGGGGAAGAGATTGATTTAGGGAAATCGAGCAGGATCTTAGCAACAGCTTACCTGCCTTCCTGGAGACCCGGTTAAGGGGCCTAGCTCAGTTAAGCTATCTCTCGATTGATAAATTAGGACCAGACTTACCCAACACACTGCCCGCCGCCTCTCACCAGGCACAGCACTCCCTCGGACTACAGACAAAACATTGATTTCTGTTTTAACCAATACATCAGAACTCCTCAATCCAAGGAGGATTTGGGGTTTGGAACTGCTTGGGAGCCCTTCCTGGGGAAGCATGTCCCAGGCCACGGCCGCCCTCATTATCCTCTGGACCTGGACTGGCTTCTCAGGGCACTGGGTTCCTGCTCTGGAGGCTGTCGTCATGGTACCCTCCTCCCAACTCTCCTGGATGCTGACATTCACCTGAAGTTGCCTTTCCAGGCCCCGGCTGATGAGTGGCCCCAGCGGTGGTGCGGGGAGTTGTTTGGGTGGCAAGGGAGGTTGGCCTGGAGCAGGGTGTTTGAAGCAATGCTGCAGCAGCTCACAGAGGAGAGGCCCTTGGGGCTGGTTAGATGTCACTGTGCCTGTGGGGCTGTCAGCGGCTGCCAGGCAGAGAGCTGTGTGCTCAGAAGAAAATGTACGTGTGTCATTGTTGGGGGGATTGGTTCTCTTCTTGCTCATTTTGTTCAGGGGGGCACAGATGAGCTCACCCCTTGCTTAGGCAATGCTCATAAATGCAAAGTTCGTCTTAAACTCCTTTCTTGGAAAAAAAAAAAAGAAGAAGGAAGTGGGACAACAATTCTTGATGAGTAAGAACTATAAGCTCGCACTTGACTCACAGCCCTTGGCTCTAAAATGCTTTCTACTCTCCCTTAAAAATCAATCCCGCCTTCCCAGGATGGGTCTCTGCCCCCTTGGTAGAAGACGGACCCTCTCAAGAATGGGCGAGATGCTCCAAAGGCAATTCTGCCCGCAAAAAAAGAATTTCCAGGGACATCTTAAGTAAAGCAGCAGCTCGGCCCCGAGGTGAATATTCAGAAGGAACAGCACACTGGAATATGTGTGTGTTCTCCGGTGTTTGTTGAAACTCCCTCCTGGCTGGCAGCCCCTTCTCATTGGCTCCCTCTGACGGGGCGAGTGGTGGGGTGATTCATTTAAAACGGTGGGTAACCAAGAAGCTCGCTGTTGTCTGACTTCAAACGCGGGTAGGATAGGTAGCTATTGTCCGTATCTTACAGCACGTTTGCCTGCCTACCTGTTTTGCTTCGGCCAGTATGGAAATGAGCTGGCTGCCTAGGGGGACACACCAATGAATGGCTGGGTCAGGCTGCCTGGAAGCTTTGTAGGTACGAGGAGCGGTGGGGAGCAACTCAACGCATTTCACGATTTCACGTTTTCGAAAGGCTGCTCACCCAGTGTGTAATCCGACTGGGTATAATCCAGTGTTGGCTGCGGTCAGATTCATCAGCAGCCCAAGAATTAAACCTACCCCCTCATCCCCGCCCCCGGCCAGTTCTTCTCCCTTCTCCCTGGCTCATGCCAGATATTTCCTGAATCTTGAGTAACCAGAGGCTGCCAAGCAGGCAGCTTTGCCTCGGTGGCAAGGGGGCTAATCTATATTCACATATTAACCACACTTCCCAGTGAATTTCAATAAGTTGGAAATGGGCATTTAGCAGCTGGGAAAGAGAAGGCATGTTAAGTGCTCAAAACAAGTCTATAATAAGCATCTGCTTCAAAGAGACCCTCTCCAGCCAGATGCCCTGGGCCTGATTGGGGCTCTGCGCGAGGGCTGCAGCTGCATATGAAAATACACATAGTCTGTCTTTCCAGGTGGAGCGGGCAGCATTTTTCCCCCGTGGGATGGAGCTGACCCAAACAGGCAGTCTCTCGCTCATAAAGTAGAATTTCCAAGCCAGGCCTCATTCTGCCCACGGTCCCCTGCCCCCAAGTGGGGCTGCTCATTTAAGACTCTTTTCCTTCAGAAGGTCTTCACATGGTAATTCCTGCCACCTGTCACACCACATGCATCTCGTGCCACATGCCACATCGTCATCTGGTTTATATGCGGCTAGGTGGGCAGTCCTAAGGAGAGTGCATGCCACTGCTGTCCTGGCCACATGTGTCTCCTGGAGGCAGCGTCTATTCTTGCCCGAGTGCCCTCATCCTTCACATCCCCACTCCACACCCCAACAGAAGGCACGGTCATTTCAAGGCAGGACAGGCTGGGACACTGCACAAGGTGACGGTGTCAGTGGCAGATGCCCTAGGACTGGATCAGCATTCTTACCTGAAGCTTCGTGGGGCACTGGGAGGCATAAGCCAGAGGCTGGTGGGGAAACTGACCTCTGGGGGGTGGGGGGGGTGGAAACCAGGCACAGCTTCAAGTCCAAAGTACCAGAGGCAGGAACAAAATGCAGGCTGCAGAACCAGGAGCTGGGAGTTAAGACAAGCATCAAGCGAAAGCAGCGCCTAACACCGCTTTGTGTTTGTTGAATGAATGTGTTTGTTGAATGAATGTGTTTGTTGAATGTGTTTGTTGAATGAATAAATGAATGAACGATAAGGGAAGAGGAGTCACAATGGTCAGATTGTTCCTGAAACCACGGAGGCATCTGCCTGTGTAAACTGGTGAGCATGCTCAGGGGGGTACATGGGAGTGGACAGTCTGACTTAAAGAGCCTGACATGTGCTTGGTAATAATTTGCTGTCGCTTTCACAAGAATCCCAGCTCAAAGCTCTATAGAAGTGTTGTTGACTGATCATCTGGCACGAGGATTCCTTGTTCCCAGTATCTCCCACCCTCACATCCTGTAGCTTACCCGAAAATTTTGCTCCCCATTCATAAAAAATAAATACACTTTCTTCTTAAAAAAAAAAGAAAGAAAAAGAGCAGTGCTCCCACAGTCCTCGTGTTTCTGTGTGTGAGTTTATGGAAGAGTCTGCACACCAGCATTCCCCAAAGTGTGCCTTGTAGAACAGCGTTCCGTAACATGGTAATGGTAGAAAGGTTTGCAGGTCCAATAAATTTAGAAAACATTGATTTAACAAAATTAAACAGGTTTCTTCAGGGCAGGACTCCTGGGGCTTTAATATACTCATCTGCTTTCCTGAAAGGGGAAATGCCACATTGGCTTAACCTCAGAGCCCTTCTCTGTGCCCTTCTCGCTGGACTACGATTCTGCTGCACACGCTCTGGAAATCCACTGTTTCCCTGGCTTCTTCTCTTCATTGCCCGGGACGCCTTATCTGTAAAATGGGGATGCTAATTGTACTCACCTCATAGAGTCCTCGGGGAGATTAAATGAATTAGTTCGCGGAATTTGTTTAGAAAGTGCCTGGCAGGCGTGCCTGGGGGGCTCAGTCGGTTAGGCGTCTGCCTTCGGCTCAGGTCACGATCCCCAGGGTCCTGGGATCGAGCCCCGTGTCGGGCTCCCTGTTCAGCCGGGAGTCTGCTTCTCCCTCCACCTGCCCCCCCACTTGTGCTCTCTCTTTCTGTCAAATAAATAAATAAAATCTTAAAAAAGAAAGAAAGTGCCTGGCAGTAACCATCAAATACATGGTTTTGTTCTGTTTTTATTATTATCTTTATGATGATCATTTCTGGCTTTTTTTCATCTGGCTCTGCCTTCACCACTGCACCAGACTTGCCCCCCGACAGTCACTGGTCAATTCTCAGCCCCCAGATCTCTGCCCTTGGCCTCTGGGCAGCAGCTGATGTCCGGCTCCCACCCCCTCATGCTTCATCCTCCCACCCTGGACTCCTCTTCAACTCCTCTGCCTCCTGTCTTCCCGCTCTTGTCGCTCCCCAAAGGCCATTGGCCCTTTGCTTCCTCCTTTCCTTTCCTCCATTTTATAAACTTCAGTTTTACCCAAGAACCGTTCTTTGGCTTTTCCTTGCTCTTTCTCAACACTCCCTCCTTAGGAAATCATATCCGATTTCAGAGCTTTATCTGCTAACCTTGGTGAAGGCAGAGGATGCCCAGATGAACTTCCCATCCCCAGCTTCTCTCCTGAACTCCATGCTGTCCTTCTTTCCAGCCTTTATTCCTGACAGCCCCTCCAACTCACAGCTGGACCCCTCTAGCTTTGCTCTTTCGTTCACATTCCCCCTTTCTCCTGGGGACATACTTGTCCTCTCCACCACCCAAGCTTGACTTGCCTCTTGCCAGGTCCTACCACTCATGTTACCATTTGGCTGCAAACTCCATCTCCTGGTCTGCATTTTCTCTGCCTCCTCCAAAATTCACTCCTTCGTTATTCCTTCACTGCCTTGACCATCACAACAAGTTCTTAACTGATGCCCCAAACACAGTCCATTTTATACTTTGCTTCTGGAATACTCTTTTAAAAAACAATTTTCGGCATCCCATATCCTGCTCGAAACATTTAGTTCCTCCCTACTACCTATACAACAAAGTTGAGACTCAAGTCCTTTTACAGTATGGTTTCGGCCATCTTTCCAATCTTACCGCCATGACTACTCTTCGCAAGCCTTCTCTGCAACCCACTGGATTCCTCAATGTGCCTCACATATACCCTCCCCTCCCCACCCCCTGCCCCCACATCTCAGTTGCTACTTCCTTCAGTCACAGTTGCTCCTGCTACAGGTTACATATTTCTCTCCTGTTCTCCCCCACTGGAGGTTATATTTCTTCAGGACAGGATCCATGCCTGACTCATCTCTGTTTCCCATCCCACATACTTTGCACAGCATAGTGGCTCAATAGATGTTTGTTAAATGAATGAACAAATTGATGGATGGATGATTGGATCGATGAATAGGTGGTTGGATGGCGGCCACCATTTTCCTCTTTTTGTGTTTTTTTTTTCTTTCACTAAGTACAATCTCACGGACCATCTTAGACAAGACACTTATAGATAGCGCCATACTCATTAATTTTCATCGCTGTCATTCCTGATCTTGGAGTTAGTGCTCCCCCTCCCCTCATCAAAGCCCTCTTCACAAGACAACCCAGGTGAAAGCTGTCTAAGCTGTGTCTGCCCTCACCCCTCCCTTGAATGCCTAATGCTCATGTCTTCAAAATGGTACTGACACCAGCCGGCCCTCTAATTAAAGCCACGAGCCTTTATTATCCCTAGTAATTTCCTTTAGTGTCAAAGTGATCATCTGTCCTCTTAATTTGGGTTCAGTCTGACTCTGTGGCAGAGTGACTCTAGGGCCCAGCATCAGAATGAGGGGACTCAAAGCCAGACTGATGGCTCTCAGTGTCCACCATGTCCAGGGACCCTCAACTGGGATTCCCATGGCTGAAAATCTTCCCAGTGAAGCCTGTGTCCCTGGCCTGCTAGGAATTGCAAATCTTTATTTGTGAGATGCGTTTTTAATGTCCGGGGCAAGGAGGGGGGTGGAGAATGAAGTAATAAAAGTGGCTTCTGTGATCTTGCCTGTTGGAGTTTGAAATTCACACAGGTCCTGGAAGGTAATAAGACACTAGTAGTTAAGACAACATGTTCCAGAAGTAAGCTGCCAGATCCAAGTATTATCGTGTTCAGAGTCCCATCAGGAAGGAAGAATCCACGCTAGGTATTTCAAACAGGGGAGATTCAATACAGGGGATTGGTTATACACCTGCTGGAGAGCCGGAAGAGCAAAGGAAACATTGTAGTAACCCCGTGACCATAAACGCAGCAAACAACTACCATCCCTGGGACTTGGAGGACAGGAAAGAGGAGTTCCTAGGAACTGGGTACTCAGACTTCGGAGGAGGGGTACCGCCTGTCAGCCACTGGTCCTCAAGGGTGTATAGAGGCTGATTCTGGGGTTCCCAGAAGAGTTAGTGCCTGGAGCTGAAAGCTTCTGTTAGAGCTACATTGAAAGAAATAGGAAAAAGAAAAAAACTAGGAAAGAAGACCCCTCCACCCTTCCTCCTGCTTTTCAGTCTCCTTGTAATGCCTGAGATCAGCAAAACCTGAAGAGAGCCAATTACCAAGAGAAGCCATGGGTCCAGATTATACTAGAGAACAGAAAATGGATGGAGCCATAGCAGCAGATGCGTCACTGGAACAACTGTTTGTAGGCCCTGCAACCTTGGGCAAGTGACTTATCCTCTCTGTGCTTCTGTTTTCTCGATTTAAAATGGTAGTAAGGATCATGTCTCCTTCACAGGGCCTATGTGACATGCAAATGAACTAACACTTAGCTCTTAGAGCAGTGCTTGGTACATGGCAAGTGCTCAGCAAATCTGACCTATTATTTTCTGCCTACACGTGTCTCAGTTAATTACTTTGCTTCCCATCCAATAGTATGTATAATAGAGTTATCTTTGATAATGATTTTATATGCACACTCTATGTTAGGACGTGACTCTGTGTGTGTGTGTGTGTGTGTGTGTGTGTGTGTTCATTCTTTTGGTAGGCAGTTCACCCACATACACAATGTGTAGAGTTTATCAGATGGGAATTCCAAACCTAGAGCCACCACTTCCTGGCTACACGCTAATCTCTGGGAATTCCAATGTTCTCCTCTCTAAAAACAAGCTTACTCTACCTCCTTGCAGTGTGTTAAAGGAAATGTTGCACACGAGACTGCCCACCGTGGGGTCTGGCACAGAGTGGGCGCTCACTGGATGGGTTTCATTCCTTGCTTCCTGACCGAGCACACAGGGCCATGCTTTACTCAGAGCCTTGAGCATCGAGCTCCCTGTTTGCTGCCGGGGTTAGCCAATGCCACGTGCAAGTGGGCACTCACCGGTACCATCGTGCACATTATTGACAGAGATGAGAGAGACCTAGGAGCAGTCCAGGATGACCTTTGGCCTAGCAAAATTTAAGCTCTGGTCCCATCTCTGCCTCTTGACCACTCAGTGATCTTTGCTTACTTTCAGTATTAGCTTCTATTTCTCTTTTCAGTCTGTAAACAGGGACAGCAAGGTCTGTGGAGGAACAGGTGGGCTGGTGTCTGTAATGTGGCCCCAGCCCCAGCTCACCGGAGTAGAAGAGGGCCAGATAATACAGTGACAAGATGAGAAAGCTCAGGCTGGTGGCACACTAGGAACGAAGGCTGGGAGGAAGTCCTCACCTAGGACTCCTAGGGGCTTGGAGGCTGGGGCTGGAGGTTCTTGGAGCTTGGCTTCTGTTGGATAATTCTAGCAGCTTGTATATTTCTGTGTCTCAGGAGCTCACTTTAAAGACTCGGAAGCCTATGGATGTTAAGCAGACTTTTCGAGAGGAAATATTATAACAAGGAAAAGGAAAGAGGGGAAGAATTGTTCTGATTTTAGTTTGGTACTGCTGGTGTCTGCTGTGACAGGGCCCATGGGTAGAATTGGCAGCCTGTGGAAGGGAGACCAGCATGAGGCTTTGGAGGCAAGGCCTCTCAGGTTCAAATCCTGACTCCCTACTTAATATTGGTATGACTCCAGGATAAAACCATCTGAATTTACTGGCCTCAGTCCCCTCAACTATAATATAGGAATGACACCCCAAGGGGTATTGCAGAGTTTAAATAAAATAACGCGTATGATGTACTCTAGCAGAATGTTTAGCATACAGTGAACACTCAATAAATGGTAGCTGTTGTTGCAGTCAGCCACTTAAAATAATAATAGTCACCACTTAGAGTTGCATGTACCAGGCACTCTGCTAAGTGCTTTGCAGGCCTTATTTCACTGATATCTTACAACAGTCCACCTAGCTAGATGCTAGGATGATCCCAGTTTCACTGATGAGGTCCCCTGGCTTAGAGCAGCAAGCCACTTCCTCAAGGTCATGCAGTTTGTATCTGTCGGAGCTGAATTGGAACCAAGGTCTGACACTGTAGCCTGTGCCCTCACCCACTAAAACAGTGTCTTACACAATGCTAGAATTGTCACTGAGCTCAGAAGCGTTTTCTTCAAAGTGCCTTACAGAATATCCCAAGTTCTCCTGTACAGCTTTATCAAGGTGCCTGCAATGTTTTCACCAGAAAATCAATTTGAGTTCTTAAAGCTCTTCACTCTCAGAAGAAAGCTTTGCCCCCCAGGATGGGGGGAGATTAATCTCAAAAACCAACACATTAGCAAGATCCACTTTCTAATCCAATGCAGCACAGACCCCGGCCCTCCTGTCCCCTGCTGCGTGGAAATGGTGGTGAGAGGTGTTCCCCATGGGAGAAGGGGGGCTCAGAGAGGGTCCTCAGACTGGCTTCCCTTCCAGTTTTGGTCTCGCCCCGTTATGACGCAGGATCGGGAGGCTCTGCATATTCAGATAATATCCAAAATATGTTGATCTTAGAAATCTATCCAAGAGAGTTTTCCATTTTTAGTAAATCCTAATGTAAACCCTCCAGCTCCTAAAAGGGCTATATTTAGTTCTAGTCAGATCAACAGACATATTGAACACCTACCTGATGCCATACTCTGGACCAAGCTATCTAACATGGCGTAACTCACTAGATTTTTCTAGCTGGATGCATGCCTAGGAGAGGAAGGGCAAGAGGGGGTTTGATAGGACGGTTGAGAGCAGCCATTGGCTGCACGCTTCCTCGGGGCCCAGCATCGTTCTCACCGCATTGTACTCGTATCAACTCCTTAGCTGCTATTCCTCTCCTCTTCCTCCAGATGAAGGCACAGAGGCACAGAGAAGTTAGGTAACTTATCCAAGGTCATACAAGTGAGTAAGTGGCAGAACCAGGACTTTAAAGCAGTAAAATTTTATTTTTTTAAAAAAAATAAGTACGCACAGGAATCTTTCCATGATGTGCATTTAAAAGATTGCGGTGCCCTTCAAAGGGCTTCCTTGGGAGGGTGCATATTTAATTCAGTGGTGCTGGCATTGCTGATTGGTTGTAGAATGCCTCTCTGGAAATGGCCATTAGAGCCGATTTAAGAACTAAATAGGAAAGTCAGCCTTAATACATTAGAGTCACACCTTGGTTTAGACCCAAAATAGCACTGCTCAGCTTCTCAGCTACAGTGTGTGTATATTTGTGTGTGTGTGTGTGTGTGTGTGTGTGTGTGTGTCTTAAGAAAAAAACAAGTCAGAGAAGCAGCACAGAAAAATAAAATGATATTCTCTCAATGTTGCTGTGGAACTAAAACTGCTTTTAAAAGAATTTTTAAAATAAAAATAAAATGGTTAAAAATACTGTATTTCAAAAATAACTGGTACCCTCAAGATGAAGAATTTTTACAATTGAAAAACACACAAATAAGTGTTTTTAAAGAAACTGGGGGGAAAATTGTTTCAAATAATAGCAACATAACTGGATTGGGTTAGAAGTGCTAGAAACTCTATTATGAAGGATTCTCTTTTAGATACATCATTTCTAGGATATTTTAAAGATACCAGTTTACAGGAACACTTAAATTCTTCAGGACCCTGTCCTTGTTCATACAGACATGCAGTGTCCTAGTGGGACGCATCCCTAACGAAATCCATGCTGGCTCACTCTCTAGGTAGCCTGGACTCCTTTGGTCATCATTTAAATGTAACCAGAGATCAGTTCCCTTCCCTCCTTCCTTGCATTTTTTAAAAGGTTCTTAGGACAAAGTAAGGTAGTTTCAGGCAGTACCCATTCCTGGTTTGGTTTGAGTAACTGAAGGTGAGACATTGACAGTTCTTGGAATTATTATGTTAGGACGCTATTGTATGATTAAATGAGATAGTATATGTGAAAGCAAGTGGCAGAGGATCCGACATACAGTGGGAACTCAGCAACTGTAGTCAGGAACCTGGTGAATGGAACAACTTAACGTCAGCATGGTTCACCTGCCTCTACCTCAAAGTGCCTTGCAGTTCAGCACCATGGCCAAGGACACTTTCAGCCCAAGATGAATTGTTAAATTCAGACTGTCTCTGATAGACCACAACCACCACCCTGTATCTGTCTCCTGTTTCTCCTATTTCTTGTTTCCTATTTTCTCCTATTTCTGCCATCCCTTATCCGTCTGCAGTTTCATGTTGCTCTTCTCTTGTACGTGAGCATTCTCTCTGACTGTATTTGTCTCCTATGTCTCTCTCTGCCTTCCCTTCCCTTCCCTGACCCCCTTCCTCCCCTCCATTCACACAAACACAAAGACAAACATGCACACTATCCTATTACTCCTTGGAAAATCCTTGCCCTTCCTCCCTTCTCTGAGGTCAGGGCTGAGGACCGCAGTGAGTCATTTGGAGGACACAGTCTGGGGAGCTATTTGACCTTGCTGAGTCAGGAGTTCCACCTGAGACACCTTCCATGGTACCAGGACCTGTCCCATGGGAGTGGAGACAAATGCAGCAGCAGCCATGGGATGATTGGGGTCTGGAGGGAATGAGGAGCATCAGACAAATATTTTCAGGCTACTCGAAAGGAAGACTAGATAGGTACAAGGAAGCTTTCCATTTGTTCATCTTTAGCCTTTAAAGAACCATGTGTCTGAGCATGACCATCAGAATTTATACTTTGCTGAAACACAAAATAAGTGAAAAAGAAATGAAAAGTAGAGATGAAGGTGGTCTACACTGGGTTGTGTTCTTAAGAAAGGAGGATTCTGGGGTGCCTGAGTGGCTCAGTTGGTTAAGTGTCCAACTCTTGATTTTAGCTCAGGTCATGATCTCAAGGCCTTGAGATCAAGCCCTGGTCCGGGCTCCAGGCTCTGTGCTCAACAAGGAGTCTGCTTGGGATTCTTTCTCTCCCTCGGCCCCTCCCCACTCTCTAAAATAAATAACTAAATCTTAAAAAAAAAAGAAAGAAAGAAAGAAAGAAAAGAAAAGAAAGGAGGATTCCACTGTGGTTTCTCCCACTCCAAGACCCTTCCCCAGAGTAGATGATAGAGGCTTCCCCAAGACAGAAATCTTGGCGGTGCACTCCACTCTTCCCCCAAAGTTAGTTACGTAGTCCTGATGAGTGTACTGTTTCTCAGCTCTTATCACTGAGCACCACATGGGATTGAGAAGAAGATGTGCATCCTTTTCTTCTCCCCAGTCCTAGCCATCCAGACACCCACATGCTCCACCATATCTGACCCCCACACTAGTCATTCTCAGCATGTCCAAAATGGAATTTGTTCTGTAGAACCCTGCTCCTCCTCTTCCATCCCTACGTCAGTCAAGATTTCACCTCATCCCCCAAGGCTCCAAGTTGCCCTAGACTCCTTTCTTTTTCCCCTATCTACCCTAATTCCAATCGTCAAGTCCAACCACACCTACCTCCCCAACAGCTCTCAGATCTGTCTCCTCCTCTCCATCCCCACTCCCACTTTTTAGTGAAACTGCTCATCATTTCTCCCCTGGATTATTTCAGTTGTCTTTCAGATGGTCCCCCTGTTTCCTGCCTCATTCACCTTTCAATCCAAACTGTATTTTTCATTTCTAACACACAATTTGATTCTGTGGATTCCCTGCTTAAAATCCTTTAAGTGTCTCACCATTGCATGCAGAATTAAGTTCAAGCTCTCTGTCGTGACCGGCCAGGGCCTCCCTGAGCCCCCTGTGATCTGCCTTTCCAACCTCATTACCTACTACTTGCCCTCACCACCCTCCAGAGCAAATGAATGGCTGTTCTCGAAACACATGGTGTTTAATGCCTCCATCTGTTTGCATATGGTGTTATTTCTCCTTGGAATGCCCTTCCCCTTCAACTTCCCAATAGGCTCCCATTGATCTTTCAAGACTCAGCTTGAGTATCTCTTCCTTGGTGAAGATTTCCTGCTTCCCCAAATTTGCCTTTGTATTCCCACCTTAATGACTGATTTAAATTCTCATTTCCTCCACCTAGACCATGAGCTGGTTTTCTCTCTCTGTTTTCCAAACACGGGATAGTCAGTGTCTGACCCGTAATTGGTAAAAAAGAGATTTTCTCATGAAAGAATGAACTTGTAATTGGGCAGTCTCATTGATCTTGAACATCACATCTCCCTTCCGAGACTTAATTTTCTTTGTCTATAAAATGAGGATAGCGATGCCTACCTTGCAAAGTGGTGTGGATTTTATGAAATAAAATATGCAAAGCACCTAGCCCTTCCCAGCCTGTTACAGCAGCTCAATAAATGTAGTTTCCATATCCTTCCTCTTCATTCTTCTCTTTCATAGAATTCTCTCTAATCAAAATAGGCAAAAGCAAAAGAAATCCCAAAGGCCCAATCAATGTGCCCTGAAGGGGACAGTCACCTACTGCCCATCTGCCAGGAACAGTGTCTACACACCGTAAGATCTTTCATGTCATCCAAGACCAGTCAGCCCCTGGCCAGTGTTTTGTGAGGGTTAACTAAGGCCTGGCAACACTTACATGTGAGGACTGACCATGAGCCTGGCGTTCTTCCATGTACTTCACCTGTAATAACTTACTCAGCTTCATGGTGACTCTGTCAGGGTGTTCCGTTGTTGTCCCATTTTATAGATGAGGAAGCTGAGACAAGTGAGGTTGAGGTCATCCAGCTGGTAAACTGTGGTAGAGTAAGGATTGAACCCAAGTGTTATGACTTCAGAGAGTATGCTCTGAACTCCCACACAGTTCTGTCCAACGCTGATGTTATGAGAGGTATGGGTGTTACGAGGAATAATAGCCCCAGATCTAGAGAAGAGCAGATTCCTTGGTTTCGGAGACTGACTTGGTGATACAATTTTCAGGCTCATGATATGAGAATTTAGGGTAAGGTCCAATGGCCCCATTGCTAGGTTTGCAGTTCTCATTGCAAAATTTATTATTAATTGATAAATCTTTTTTCTTTTTTTAAAAATTGTATTTACTTGTTTATTTTAGAGAGAGTGAGAGCAAGCAAGGAGCAGAGGGGGAGGGAGTGGGAGGGTAAAAGAATCTCAAGTAGACTCCATGCTGAACACAGAGCGCTCCTCAGGGCTTGATCCCATGACCATGACCTTCATAACTCGAGCTAAAACCAAGAGTTGGAGGCTTAACTGACTGAGCCACCCAGGTGCCCCTTCATTGATAAATCTTGTTAAGAAGGTGGAAGGGTTTGGGCCATGAGCATTCAGCCTGTGGGCCACTCATCCATTTTTTCTAAATGAAGCTTTGTTGCAATGTGGCTACTCTGGTTCATATGTGCATTGTCTGTGGCTACCTCTGCACCGCAGTGACAGAGCTGAGCAGTTGTGACAGAGCCCTATTGCTGCAAGACTAAAATATGTACTACCTGGCCCTTTATAGAAAGGTTTGCCAACCCCTTCAGTGAACAGTACTTCTAGCCAACACCCACTTGTTCGAGCAGACTGGGGAAATCCAACGGACCCAGCCCTCTCCCGCCACCCCCCCGCCCCCCTCT
>LNAC01000555.1:599995-653233 GCA_002007465.1 Ailurus styani
CTCCCCTACCCCCCGGCAGAGTCTCCGGGGGCTTCCCCATTCCCAGCCACGGCAGTGCCCCGCCCCGCAGGCCACAAGGAAATGCATCATCGCCTTGGGGGAGTCTGCAGCCCTGGGTGAGAGCAGGCAGGGACGGTTCCCAAGGTGCTAGCTCTGTGAACAACCTTCGGGTTTGATTCCTTCCCCTGGTCTGGGGGGTGGGAGCGGTCGCTGGCATGGCTTGAGCCACAGGAGCCCAAATAAAGTGGAGGAGCAGTGCAGTCAAGACAGATTTCCTGACCCCGTGGAGGCTGCCGGAGGCAGGCAGCTGATGGATGGCAGAGGGAGAATTTCTCAGTTGCCGTCTAATCTGTGCCTGGGAAATAAATTGCTCTTGTCACTGGTGTCTGCCCCAGCCCTGCAGGCCCCTCTTCCCTGCAGAGTCCTCCCTGCACCCCACCCCTGCTCTGCCAGCTGGGAGATGCTGCCTCAGGAAGTGGGGAAGGAGAGGGCAGGGAAGGAACAGGAGGAATGACACGTTCTGTCCCCGGGTCCCCAGCGGCCCCCGGGGGGAGTGGAGCCGCCGCAGCCTGCAACAACTGTCCTAAGTCGTAAGGCCTCAGTTTTCTTCTCTGTAAAAGGAGAAGGCTTTTCAAGTGATCTCAGGAATCTTACTATCCCACGTTCCTGAGACTGCTGAGAGAGGGAAAGGAAGAGGTTTGCAAAGCCAAAGTCTGGAAGGATCACCAAATCTGGACATCATCTGCCTCCATGTGCCCAAGTCTTTGAGCCTGAAGTTAGATCACATCTTCATAGGAAGCCAGATGTAGACTCGAGATATTTGGGGTTTGTCCTAGGTTTGTCCCTAAGCAAAGCTTCCCCTAGGGAACACTCCCTTTCTCTTTCTAAAGGAAGCTTTCTAGGGTTCCGGTGTGGCTCAGTTGGTTTAGCAAATGCCTTCAGATCAGGTCTTGAGCCTGGAGTCCCAGGATCGAGACCCACATCGGGCTCCCTGCTCAGCGGGAAGTCTGCTTCTCCCTCTGACCCTCCCCCCTCTCGGGCTCTCTCTCTCATTTGCTTTCAAATAAATAAAATCTTTAAAAAATATATAATTTTTAAAAAATGTTTAAGTAAGGAACTTTCCCCCCAAAATTGTTATCTGTGCCTCTGTGCCATCTACTTTCTTTCTCCCCCGCCCCTCTCATGCCCTCTCTCATTCTCGCTCTCCCCTCCTTCCCCCAGTTTTGCCCCTTGGCTTTTCAAGAGGCACCCTCGACTAGCCACCTTCTAAGAGCTGCTGGGTTCCTCCGGTGAGCCCCTTTGGAAATGGGACATGGTGAGGCAGGCTGTGCCAGACAGCTCCTGCTTGAGGGAGGACTCCCTCTGGGCACCAAAGGGAAACTCCCTGGCCAGGGCCTAAGCCTTCCCAGAGACGTGCCATCAATAATCCAAGAAGACAGAGACAGACACTGGCTGAGATCTGGGCCCACAGCTTTCTCTGGACAGGCTGACAACCGACACCTGATCAATCCAGGAAGGCTTGATGGAAGAGGTGGTGTTTTAGAGCTCGCTACCTGAATGAAGAAGGAGAGCTTATTTGTCACAGGGCAAGGACAGAGAAGGGGTCACCTCCCTGCTGAGACAGACATAATCGCAGGCTCATCCTGGGAACTAAACTGGATATGTCACTACGATTTCACAGCTGCGCTCAAGGATGGGTAGGGCTGGAGGGAGCTCGGGAGCGTGGGTCATCCATTAGCAGCGCGGAGAGGGCTTAAATCCAGAGCAGGGAAGGTGGGGGCAGGACACCCCAGAGGCCATAGCTCTGCTCCAGATTCCTCTCCCAAGGGGCTGGACGCTCCGTGTTGCTGTTTTTATCCCCAGTGGAGCTGTCTACGGCTTTCATCAGCTGCCTAACAAGTATTAATCAAGCACCTAAGCCGTCAGAAACAAGTCCAACGGAGCGGCGACAAATCCCGGCTTCAACATTTATTAGTCGTGTGGCCTTGCTTAAGCTACTTATTTTCTCTGAGCGGCTATTTCTTCCTCTGTTAAATAGAATTCACAATAGAGACCTCTGAAAGTTTCTGTGTAAATGAGACAATGTGTGCAAATTATCTTTTAGAGCACTGGTGCTAAGTAGGCGCTCAAGACATGTGTCCCTTCACCAAATCTATTTGAAGGGCTCTCCATGTTCCAGGCACCGTCCGTAGTATGTAAGATGTGGGACTTGGGTCAACTCCCGCTGTCGCTCTAGGGGGACAGCCCCAAGTGACGGCTCCTTGGGACTGTCCCTGAGTGTCCTCGGGGGGCTTTCCTGGAGAATGCGGAGGCCAGGAGTGGGGAAAGGGTTCCCACACCCCCTGCCACCCTGGTATGGAAGGGCTGGGGAGTTAGGAGTTCCAAACTCTCATTTTTATGAAACAGTACCGGCCTCTCAGGGCTGTTGTGAGGCATAAGGGCCTTTATGCCGGTAAAGCGCCAAGGACAGTAGTTCGCACATGATAAAGACTTGACAGCTACACGTTTTTATCATGTCAGTGGGGCTGACATTGGAAACAAAGGGCTCTGAGGTGGGGTGATTCTCCCTTTCCACTGAGGTGTGACGCGGTGGCATGCGAGGTGTAAGGTCAGCAAAAAGCAGTGCTTCCTAACTGACTCCTGTGAGTTCTCTACTCCGTGGCTTCTGGAAAGCTCTGTCTAGCCTCTAACAATACCCGGGGGTTAAAGAAGGCAAATATTTCCAAGCAAATTCCTGGCACTGCTTCCCCTGCCAGGTGGGGCCCAGGGTCCTCCAGGGTCTCCCCAGAGGTTCCCGCTGGGCTCAGGGAGAGAATAAACCCAGAACTTTCGGGGCCTCGTGGATGAGGTCATCCCCTCCATCCACGTGCTTCCCCTGACACCCTGAGGTCTCTGCTCTTCTTAGATGAGCTAATGCTGAGGTTCGGGCGCCCCCCGGAGAACTTCTCACCAGCTGATCAGGGCAGGCAGCGCCGGGGACAGCCTTGGCAAGAGACGGGGTGTAAAGATCAACAGGCCAGCTGCCGCGGGAACAACTCTCAGCAGAAGCTTCTGCTGTGGCCTCGGCTCAACGGGGCCTCGTGGGGGCAGGCCTCGGGATCGTCTAGAAGCCGAGAGAGCCAAGAAGCATTTGTAAGCTGGGGACAGACCCACTCAGTTTGGGTGTTTTTGGAAAGTCACTCTGACTGCTGTGGGGAAGGAAGTGGACACGAGCGGGAGGGAGGAAGGGAGCCTGGCATTGCGCCAGTGGTCACAGAAGGCCACGCCGGCACGATGACATTTGGGCATATATCAGAATGAAGTTAGCCAAGTGCTTCTGCCAGGCAGAGGGAGGAGTGAGAGTGCACGGCCCCCCGACGCAGGAGGGTGCCCAGCTGGATGAAGGGCCAGCCGGGGAGCCAGCGTGTCTGTGGCAGGACTAGCCAGGGGAAGGGAGCAGCCGTCAAGGGCAGAGAGGCAGTGGGGAATGGGGTCAAGGGAGGCCTGGGAGTAGAGGGACCAGCCGTCCCCATTTGCACAGGGCTAAGGGGTGTTCTGGGAGGTGGGACTCTGGGCGCTAAAGTCAACAGAACCAGCCAAGCCATCAGGCACAATAAACACAGTGCTTGGGACCCACAGTGCTTTTAGGAGCCCACGAACACGTTTTAATTCTAATTTTTTTTAAATCAGAAGGAAAAAATGAATATGATAATAATGAATACATAATAATAAATCCAGCCTGGATTATGTTTGTCTTTATACCAACGCAGTGGTAAAGTATAATTCTTAATTTTTTTTTAATGGAGGAAGACGACTATGAAGACAGAGGGCCCACAGAAGTCAGAATGCGCCCTGTACACCAGGATAGCTCCTCATCCTACTAGATGGGCCTTTGGAGGCACTTTGGCTCTGGGTTGGTTGAATTTCCCCCCATTTTGCAGAAAAGAAAACCGAGACCCTGAAGGGTCAATCTAAGGCAGCCCCTGAGAGCTGGTCATGGGTTGGCTGAGGAAAATGGCAAGGGAGAAGGGATTGGATGGAGTCAAGAATATTCTAGTGGTAGAGTTGATGAGACTTAATGAGTGTTTCCACAATGTGAGTCATGGGGTGTGGAGGGGTGAGGCCGTGAAGGAGGCGTGGCTCTCAGGTCACTGTCTTGGGCAGCCATGTGTTTGATGGTGCCTTTCTGTCTAGTGAGGACCATGGCAGCCAGTGAGTGACCTTGAGCAAAGCATGTAACTCTTCTGAGCATCAGTTTCTTATCTCCGAAAGGGGAGTACCAAAAGCTGTTGCCTGGCATCATTGTAAGAATGAAAAGATTTTTTTTTTAAATAACCCAAACAAAAGTGTGTGGTGCATAGTAGGTGCTCATAAATATGAATGGAACCTTCTCAAAGGCCCAGTATAATTCATTCATTCATTAGACATTCGGTTTGCAAATATTTAGTTTCTTACCCTTCCTTCGTGAAACTTGTATTCTCATGGGAGGGACAGACAGTAAAGAAATGAAAATCACAGATTGAGGGGATGAACACATGCTATTAAGAAAAATTGTCCGAGAAGATGGAGAGTCCCAGAGGGGGTTCTTGGACAGGTGACCAGAGAGAGCCTCCCAGAGAGGGCTCATAGGGACAGGCGAGGTCCCCATCGCGGGTGGCCCCTTGCACTGAGGAAGGGGGCCTGCCGGGGCAGCGACACCACCACGCTGTTCCGCCCACCGAGGTTTGCCAGCAACCCTCTCCTCCCCTACGTGAGGGGTATTTACTTCTCCCTGCTGTACCGCTGGCCAAAGGAGCTGAGCCAGGAGAGGAGAAGGACGACAGTGCACCTGGATGCATTCACAGGGACACTTCGTCTCTGTCCCCACCGCCTGGGTCAGCAGAACCGGCCCCACGCACCCAGCCTGAGGAGGAAGAGCGGTGCGGGGCCGAGCCCGCAGAGGCCCGGCCTCTCCCCGCTCCATGGGCATGCAGCCCCCTGCCGATTGCTGCATCTGTAGAATGGGATGCTGATAATAACAGAAACTGTGCAGGGCTGCTGGGAGGCTTGCACGGAGTAATGGATGTGCACAGTGCTTTGTAAACTGTAAGACATTGTACAGATGTTCATTTACGATCTGTAAATGAGTCAGTGGGAGAAGGTGCGGGGTGCACGCCCAGGGACCGGATGAAGGCAGAGGAAGTTAAAGAACAGGGAGTGGCCACAGAGCATCCAAGGGACCGTGACCCACACAGAAAGACAGTGTGTGAAAGGTGCATGAATAAACATGAGCCATCGTCAGGCTCCTAAGTGCCTTAATTGTGCTCCAGTTAACGAGGTAGACAGGCAGCTGCTGGTTTCTCCCAGGGCAGGAAGGGCCCTCCCCGCTGCCCTGCTTAGTGGCTTGCCCAGAGTCCTGCAGGGACCCTGCAGGTAGGTCGCCCCTCCCTCCTCGGCCCCAGTCTGGCCCCAGCCCTGTGCTTCACCTTGGTGCCTAACAGTACCATGCAGCCCCTTGGGGACATGGAGCCAATACTCAGAAGCGCCCGGGAACGGAAGCCAGGAAGCGGTCAGTGCTGGCCAGGAGCCGTGGAAACTGGCAGGTGGGGCTGGCAGCCGGCTTCCTGGAGCTGCCCCCACACTGGGCAGAGGCTTGAGATCACGGGCGAGGGGGCCTGGCCGGAGGGAAGCTGGGAAAGATGAGACAGCAGGCAGGAGGCCTGGGATTGGAGGGAAGCACAGGTCCCCAGGCAATCTTCCTCCGACGTTCGGGTTCAGGGCGTGCTTTTTGCACACCTACTGTATACGTGCACCGAGCTGAGGGCTCCCACTCCTGTTATCCTGTATCACTCATGTAATCCTCACAGTGCGCCTGCATGGTCAGTACTCCCCTTCACGGATAAGAACGCCATTGCCAAGAGGTAAGGGACTCTATCAAGGTCACACATACACAGTTCAAGGTCCTGACACGTCGGAGCCCAAACTGTGTGTTTCTTCTTCGGAAACTGGTGAAAACATCTACCCACACCACATGAGTGCCCTCACAGAAAACAATGTGGAGGGTGGAGACATCGCCCCCCGCCCCTGGCCCTGCCCTCACCCTGGTCCTGAGGGTCCAGAGCGTTACTCATCAGGGAGGGCTCCCCTGGCTGGCCTCTCTGCTTGTCTCTGCTTCTGGCTGAGTTTGCAGGTGGGGGCGCTTGGCAGGAGCTTGCGGGGAGGAAAGACAGTAAAGCAGCGGTGTCCCCTCGGCCACTCCCTGAAAATCACCTGGGACTGGCTCTGTCCCACACCTGCAGGCCAGGGCTTCTCTCCAGGCGTCCCTTGTACATGATTCTCTTTCCCTGGTTTTGGTGCCATACCCTCCCCTCATCCCACTAGACAAGGGAGGGTGATAGTCTGCTCTTCCAGTCCCGGCCTAGTGTACTACCCCTCAGGGTTAGGTAGACCCTGCTCAGGCCTCTGTAGAGAGGCTTTTTATCAACCTTCTGGGTTACCCTCATTTGAGTGAGGGTAACCCCAAATGTTGAGCCATCTGTCAATGGTAGGGGGTGTGGAAGGCAGTTATGGAAAAGATCTAAAGTAAAATGTATGGTCTTCGCAGACCCGGATGGAGAGAAGGACACTAGGTTGGGCCCATTCCACAAGGATACGTACCTTAGAGCCTCCCCAAATTCCAGAAGTCTGGAAGAAGGTCCCAGCAGCCACCTTACTGTTGTGTGTTCCCTCCTGGGCCCTCCCGCGCCTGCCTGGCGTGTGGTCATTAGCATGAGACGCAGACTCCTTGCTCAAAGAGGACCATCAGGATGCAGCTGAGGTGTGAAAAGTAATTATAGGCTGGTGATTAGAGTCACCCCTGGGTGTCACTTGCTGGAACATGCCTCTCTGACCCTCAGAGGGTGGGGGGATGAAATAGCTTTTGGGTAACGGGCATCAAGGATTCTCAAACTCAAGAGAGAGACGGGGACGGGGAGGGGGGGAGCATCTTGCCCTGAGGAAAGAGATGGAGTGGATTGGGGAGGCCTGGAGGCTGCCCACCTGGACATCCCAGGGCACTGGAGCATGGAGGAGCAGCCCAGGCCTTGGAGGCCCAGAACACGGTTGGGGGAGCTGTGGCGGGTATAGGGGGGTGGACAGTGGTTCTTGCTCCCGCAGCTTAGGGATGGGCTGTATCTCTGCTTCTGAGATTCTGGTCTGGGTTTGACCTCAGCTTGATGTCCCCCATGGGCCTCAAGACCTCAACTTCACAGACAAGATGGCCCCCAGACGTGATGAGAGCCAGCCCACTAGGCCAGCGTGGAGACTGGGCTCAGTGGGATGGGAACCGGGGTTGCAGGGCTGACCATGCCACAGTGCGGCAAGACCCAACTCTGCCTATGACATGGTGCTGGGTCCCCAAGATGGGTCCCCAATAAATATTAGTGGGATGCTCTGGGCTCTTCAGAGCTCCCTCATGGCACAGAACAGGCCATGTGGTCTACCTGCACCAGGAAGCCAGGGTCCAAGCCCCGATGTAGCAGCGAACCAGGCAGGTCACACAGGCAGTTCTTCCAGTGGCTCTGGGCCTTAATTCCTCAATCTCTCCAGTGGAGTTAGCACGTCCCCTAACATTAATGGATGATGGCATTTGCAAATGGGGAAGGCATCTTAGTAGCCAGGGATGTCTGTGTCCTAAGCGGAATACCTGTACTCTCACTCTTTTATACCCACTCCCCTCTCCCCAGTAGCAGAAGTCAGGGTCTCACCCTTTCCAGGCTTCTCTGCTCCCTTCTCCCATCTGTCTCTCTGCCTCTGAGCTCACCACAGCCCCCACCAAAGCACCACAGCCAAGGAGGAGATACACATATGGCCAAGGGCATCTTCTTCGGTCTCCATCATCTCCAAGTGCCTTGAAAACACAGTCCTGCTTAGGAATGCCCGATTTAGCAAATAAAAATACAGGACAATGAACAGTGGTTTTTCAGTGGCAGTGTGTCCCAAAGTTGCACAGGACATACCTATACTAAAAAAAATGAATCATGTTTATCTAAAATTCTAATTTAACTGGGCATCCTATATTTTATCTGGCAAGCCTACTCTCAGCCAAGAAGGCTCTTCAAGAGTCAGATGCCTGGTGCCTCCTCTGGCAAGCACCATGCTCTAAGCAATAACCCCATGCTCAGCCATGACCTTCTGAGAGCTGTAAACTGTCCTTCAGTGTAGGGGACACCCGAGGGCCTCGGGTTCCCACACACCTCCTCCTATACCTTTTCAGACTCGAAGAGCCTTCAAACACTAATCCACTCAGTGAATGTTTAGCAAACACCTTACCTTTTACCAGTCACTCTCCTGGGCCGTGGACTTACATGGTGAGTGGCAAAAAAAGTCAGGTCTCCTTCTCTCATAACCATTGTGTTTAGAGCAAGTACCGATGTCAGTCCCTGCATTAAGCCCTCTAGAAGCCCTGGCACGTAATCCTCGCAAAAACCCAAGACGGTGGTCATTTACAGATGAGGTCCCTGAGATTTACCGAGGCTAGCCTTTGTTTACCCATTCACCAAATATTTACTGAGCACCTGCTAGGCGCCGGGCACCATTGTTGGTGCAACAGTGAAAAAAATGGCTAAGCACCCTGTCCCCACAGAACTGCAACTCTAGGGAGGAGCAGGGAGAGGGGAGACAGACGGGCATAGACAAAGTCTAATGTAGTCTGTGAAAAGGGGAACGTGATATTCTGAAAAACAGAAAGCGGGCCATCCGGCCCAGGAGTGCAGGTGACAGCAGTTGTAATTCAAATGAGGGTGGTCTAGGGAAGGCCCCTGATAAGGTGCCATTCGAGCACAGATGTGCAGGCAGCGAGGGGGGTCAGGGGGAGAAGCCGAGAGGAGCTCCCACCGCCCCCGGTTCCAAATCTGGCCATCAGCTTCCTGACCACGCTGCATTTCTGCCCACTGGACCTTTGACCGAGGGTCTGCTCTCTGCCCACCCCGTTCTCACTCATGATTTCTTTCCATCCCCACATCAGAACAACCCTTAAAGGTAAGTTCTATTATCACCCTTTTCCAGGCAGGAAAGACAAAATGACTCAAAAAGATGACATGTCGTGCCTAAGATGCCGACGCTGGGCTTCAAACCTTGGTCCGTCCATTTCTTTTTCTTTTTCTTTTTTTTAAAGATTTATTTATTTATTTATTTGACAGAGAGAGAGATCACAAGTAGGCAGAGAGGCAGGCAGAGAGAGAGGAGGAAGCAAACTCCCCGCCAAGCAGGGAGCCTGATGCGGGCTTCGATCCCAGGACCCTGAGATCATGACCTGAGCCGAAGGCAGAGGGTTTAACCCACTGAGCCACCCAGGCGCCCAGTCTGTCCATTTCTGTGTCCACCCGCATCACTCGGGAAGCGCTCGGGTCAGACCAGCTGGCTGGGGGGACCCAAATGACTTCCCTTCCTAGGCCTCGATTTCCCCACCTGCAAAGTGGGGTTAACATTATTACCCACCTCTCAGCATTGCTCTGGGAGGAGTGCCAGACTCAGCACATTCATGCTGCTGCTATTATTCTAAGAATACCGTTCTGCTCCTCGAATCCCCCTGGAGGGCCAGGGTTAAGCAGAGGGCTGCCCCAGGCTGCTGGGGGAGGAAAAGATGGAACTGGCACAAGTGTTGTCGGGACAAGGACGAAGGCGGGAAGGGCCCACCACCCGCAAGCCCACCTGCCTGGGAGCAGATGAGTAAACGTTGCTTACACCTAAGTGGCGCGGCTCTGTGATTGTAATTATGCTGGTTTGAGGTTATGACTTCAGCAATTTTGTTTTTCTTTTGGAGGCGCTGGCTCCTTTTTTATGCATGCGCGGGAGCTAATTGTGGCCCGGAGAGTGCGCTCCTCCTGGCCGCCATATGCTTGGTGTGTGCGTAATTAACCTGGTGCAGCTGCACTCCCCTCTGGCTGGATTAGGGATTCGGCTTCGGTTTCATTCGCAGGCGAGAGTCCCGAGATTCATATTTATTAAACTGATTACCCTAAAGCAAGGTGCTGAGGATGGTGCCCAGCACCAGGCCAGATGCCGTCTGGGCCAGCTCCTGCAGGCGATATCCAGTGCAGAGCACGGGGCTCCGTCCCTGCCAGCTCCCAGGAAGGGCTCTCTGCCCACCCCACGTATTGGGGAGCAAGCTCCGCAGAGAGCTTTGGGCTGCCCTGAGGTATCGAAGCTATTTTCCCGGCCTCTATAATTTATCATTCCTGGTCTTGCTTTGCTGGTCCAGCTCCCTCCCCATCTTCTCCCTGCCAACCTTCCTGGACTATAATAGCCACTGACCATTCTAGTTCTCTTTCCAGAAGAGTGCTTTCAGCACCTAGAACAGCGACTGGGACATAGTGGGTGCCTGGTTAATACCAAGAGAGATGGTTCACGGAGAAGGAGGACAAAGGGATGGTCTTTCCATCCTCCAGGATAGAAATCTGAGCCCGTGACCCACATGTTCCCGTGACCTCCACAGAGAGTCACTGATCCACCAATACAGATTGAAGGATCGGGTACTCTTAGGGGCTTAGGGACAGGGACAGGAGGAGGCTATGGGAAACCAAATCAAGGACTGGCCATCTTTTTAAGCTGTCCTAGTACTTTACTGCCCTCAGCAAGTGGCCAGTGGCTCTTAGCAAGGTTGTTCGACAAGAATCTAGAAACACCTTGGTCCCATGTCAGGGTCTCCACTGAGCTATAAGCCAGTCTTGGTCCCACAGCCACAGCCCCCATCACGACGGTGATTCAGTCCATATGCAGGCTCTGAGCAGCCACATCATACCGACGCCCTGCTAGGTGCTGGGAGGGGAATAAAGAAGGATGAGAAACACACTCAGTCCCCAAGGAGCCTCCCATTGAATGGGAAGGACAGATATGTAAACAAATGCTTGCAATCCTGTGTGATAAATACCATCACATGGGCGTGTTTAGGGAGGTTTGAATACAGAGAAGAGTGACTATATTTGCCCTGAGTTGATAGTGAGATTGTTGGGATTTTCACCGAGTACAGATGAGTTTGGGGACAGAACCAGGACAGTGACATGTCCTTTTTTGCACAGAGGAATGTGTGCCCTTCTGCACGGAGCATCACGCTGGCTTGTAGAAGATGTTTCGTTCCTAGACCCAAGGAGTCTGCACTCTAGGTGGGAAGACTCACACTCTGCTTATTGATTCAATGAGCACTTTCTGAGCACCTACCGTATAACAGAGGCTGTGCTAGACTCAGGAGATACAAAGATGATTAGACAAGATCGCTGTGCCGGTCTACAGGGGAGACAGACAGACGAGCTAAATGTGTTACAAGTCAAGGGAGGATGTCCGTCACAAGAACATTTTGGGATATAAAGAGGAAGAAACAGCTCCTTGACCGGAAAAAATAGCAGCTCAGGGAAGACTTCCCAAGAATGGTAGTGTCCATGTTGAGTTTTGAAGGGTGATTAGAAGTTTCCAGGTCAACAGTGGCCGATTATAAGGTCTGGGCAGATGATTTTGAGGACATAAGCTGTTAGCTAATACGGGAGCTCAACAGGAATACAAATGAGAGATGCACAATGCATCCCAACATTGCAGACTAACCTCCCAAGTGCCAAGTGATTGTCACTGAGGATAAGCCTTCTGCAGGCTTCTCTGCTTATGAGAAACATACTTGGAGGCTTAACCCCTATGGGGATATATCGTGGGTGCATTTGAACCCTCTGCCCCAAGTGATGGCCCTAGTCAATTTCCCAGTCCCTGGGCTTCCTATTACTTGAAGGCAAACATGGGAAAGTGACCTGGAGTCATGGCACGTGGTGGCCAGGGACTGAACCAGTCCCCTCAGAGTCTCCTGAGGGCCTCTTTAGCAGACCTTCCCATCCAATGTGCTCAGGCTCGGGCCCAGGGTCTGTGGACTTTAAGCTCCCCATTCAATGGGCTCAGGCTCGGGCCCAGGGTCTGTGGACTTTAAGCTCCCCAGAGTGGTGGGCATGAGTCCCCTTGATCATGTGTCCCTCCCTTGGTTAGTCCTCCTTTCACAAGAAGGGTATGTTCCGAGGGGAAGTGAGGCCTGGGGGTTGGCTGTAAGGGGTCCCCGGATAGCTCTTCAGCCTCTAAGGATTCCTGGGGAAGCAGAGGCCCAGGAGACATGTCCCCAGGCACTCTGGGCAGGGGGAGCCAGGGGTGCTGTCTGTCAGGTTGTTTAGACACTGATGAAGATGCTATTCTTAGCACTGAGGCTCTAATCAGGGAGCGGGGAACGGGCCAACTCAGGGTGCCAGGGGATTGGAAATTCTATGCAGAGCCTGTTAGGACTGGACCAGGAAAGATGACATTCTCGGGCAGGGTTAGTTGGAGAAGAATTAGATATTTGCCAGCCCTGCAGAGGAGAGGACGAGAGGGAAAAGTGCTCAGATGGAGCAGGAGGGAACACAGTGACGTGGGTGATGAAGCAGTTCTGGGGTTCTCGGGATGCTTCCTTAGCAAAGAAGTGGACTCTCCTTTGCCTTCAGAAAGGCACAAACTGAGTCAGGCCGGGGGGTCCAATGGCTCCTGCGAGGCAGATCTCATGGACAGCACGAGAGCCCAGGATAAGGAGACTGGGGCCCGGACCAGGGATCCTGTAACAAGGCGGCTGGAGATAGGAAACCTGGCCCCTGCGAGAATGCCCAGAGGGACTGAGGGAGGAGCTGAGTGACAGAGGAAATGAGTCCAAGCAGGGAACCGGGCCACCTCATCTGAAGAGAACCCACAGAGAGACTCTAGGTGAGCAGGCCCCAGTCAGACTACATGGCGTCTTCATGTGAATTAGAGAAGCACCCCCTCCCCACAGGCCAGCACCCAGGTTGCAGCCCCTCAGCCAGCACAGGCCCAGCAGGACCCGTGGCCTTGAGGCTGAGCTCCTAAGCGGTTGGCCTTGTACTCTTCCGCCTCCTCCGGCCTAGAAGTAGGACTGCTCCCAGAGCCTGACCTGGACCGCCCTTAGACATGGATGCTGGGTGCTGTTTCCGGGTCCAGCAGCGCAGCTGGCGGCTGGCCAGATGGCAGCCTCAAAAACAGGTCGGGAGGCTCAGCCTGCCAAGGGAAGGGGAGATAAGTGCCAAGGGTCGTTGCGGGTGTTTTGGTGATATTCTAGCAAGCGCCGCTTCAGGAGGTCTGCCCCGTCTAGACAGTGTTCAGGCCCAGTCGATAGGATGCTGGGCTCTGAGGGCCGTCTGCCCCCTGGCCAGGAATAGACACAAGGTGGAGCACAAGGGTGCCCGGCATCCTCTGCGATGGTCTCCGTCCTCCAGAGAGGCTCAGGTGGAGAGGAGGGTGGGGTGGAGACCAGAACTCAAGACTGGGACACAGAGGAAAGGAACAGAGCAGGTGGAGGAGACCACTGGCAGCCTCTCCTATGGGACTAGCCAGCGCTTCCTGTGGGAAGTCCTTCTGGGGCACCTGGCATCCTTGTGCACTTACCTGTGCTCACCTCACTCCTCACCTAGCGCCACCTGGGAGGGACTCTCCATTGCCAGGTCTCATAGCCAGGAACTGAGGCACGGAGCAGTGTGGGAGTGCTCCTAAGTGCTCAGAACTAAAAGGAGCCAGAAAGTGTGTGGGGCAGGCCGGCCCTGCTAACCTAGCTCCTGCGGCAATTTGGGGACAGCGCCCCGGTCTTGTGCCATGCTCAAGAAGTGGAAGCCAGGGTCTCTGAGGCCTCTGGCTTTGGTACGAGGATGTGTGAGCCTATCTTTTGCAGCGGCACGGATGGACACCTGAGAGTCACCTGGGGGCAGAGCCACATCCAGGAGAGGAAGGCAGGAAGGGATTCAGGCAGGTGGCAAGAAACAGTGCTCAAAGCTCTTTCTGCATCCTGTTTCCATAGAAGATGTCACAGACACCCCCACCGCCTCCACTCCCACCCGTAACTACACCCCTCTGAGGACACCCGGGGACCCTGGGTCAGGAGCCCTGGAAATCTACAGAGCTCTGTGTGGGACTCTGACAGTGTCTTTCAGCCCAGGACCCGTGGGGCACGGTCCCCTGCCCTGCACCTGACAGCGTCCCCTGGGCCAGGAGACGGAGTCCCTGAGGAGTGGGCTCTGCCAGCTGCCTGAAGCCAGGCACGGCTTGCTCTGTCCTTGGTCACCCTCGGCGCCTACAGCCAGTCGGTGCTCATGAGATGGGTGCCGCACGTGAAGGGCTTCAGGCAGCAGCGAGAGCTTCGGGCCCAGCATGCCCCCCTTCACGGGGCCTGAGGAGGGGTTC
Source organism: Ailurus styani (assembly GCA_002007465.1). Lineage (NCBI taxonomy): Eukaryota > Metazoa > Chordata > Mammalia > Carnivora > Ailuridae > Ailurus > Ailurus styani. The sequence continues at coordinate 614,177 of LNAC01000555.1, forward strand.
ATGGGGGCCCTGCAAGGACTTTCTCGAAAGCTCCATGGGGGCTTGTGGATGCCACGGTCAGAGCAGCAGCTCAGGCTTGGCGCATCGTGTCAGCTTCTCCTTGACTAACTTTCCTTCCAACTCTCCCCTCCACACATCCCGGGGATCCTGCCCTGTGAGACGGAAGCTGGAGGACTCTGTTCCCTCCGTCCTTGCTCCCCAACTGCTGCGAACAACTAAGCCCAGGACAGCCATTAGCTAGCACTGAAGGGCCTGTATTGATTAAGGATAATTATATTTACTCTTCAGCAGTGTGAGGCCTGGTAGGAATATTTTTTGTTAATTTGCTGCTGCTTAGCCTCAGGAATAGAGACTGATATGCCAGCCCTCACCTAGATCTCCCCTACACACACACACACACACACACACACACACACACACACACACACGCATGCATGTCTTCAGTCGCTGCTGAATTACTGTAAGTGCTCACTGAAGGTCCATGGCATTCTGGGCTGTCCTTCCTGCAGCTTCTATTCCAGAGAAGAACGTGGACATGGTTGAAGGAGGTTTATTTTCTTCTGGCTATTTTTATCTTGGGTGAGAGGCATGCAGGACCCCAAATGGCAGCAGAAGGCAAATACACACAAACACACTCATGCACTCCTTTCCTCCCAGCCCCCAACACACATTCTTTTAAAACCTGTATTCTTGGAGCAGAGGAGACATGGAGGTGTCTCTTCTCTGCCTCTATGTGATATCAAAACTGAAATCCTGTGAGAAGATAGTCCTGTGCCCCTCTGGTGGGAGACATCTTCCCCCCTCAGTCCCTCTGGTCCCTGGCCTTGCCTTCCTGGTGACACTGGTCACTCCTTCTTGATGTTTTATTTTGGCGCAAGCATGAACTCCTCCTTATTGCTGAGTTATAAACGCCTGCCTTCACCTGGTAAACATCCACCAGCCTGGGCCAGACCCTGGGCTCAGGCCGAGGGAACAGAGGCATTGGGGAACCCTCAGGGGGCTCGCGGTCTAGTGAGGGAGACCAGAGAAAAAAAATCCCAGGCACTGCACATGCTGTGGGCCCAGAACGTACCAGAGCTGCTTGATTACCTAGGGCAGAGAACTTTATTAAGACTCAGTGTCCCCAGCTGAAAAACGAAGATGAAAATAGCAGCCACTTCACAGAGCCATTGTGATGGACAGCACGTGGGGTGATGGGGGTGGTGACCTCAGCCCCGCTCGGCCTGTGGCCCGCGTTCAGTACATAGTAATAGGGACGCGGAACGGATGTCTACACTCCATCAGGCACGCTTCACGTGGACTACCCCATATAATCCACTCGAGAAACTTCGGGGGGTGAAGAGGTGTGGGGTCCCCCAGAGAGCTGAAATTCAACCCCAGGGGGTCTGGCCCCCATGCCGCGACCTTCTCCCCCTCGGCGGCGCCCCCGCCCCCACCCGCCCTCACCCGCCGCTAACACTGGCTCTGTCCTTTGAGTAGCAGCGCAGCCTGGGTGCCCAGAGGAAAGGTCCCTTACATAACCTGGGGTGCTGACATCAGGGAAGAGCTCCTGAAAGAGGATAAATGGCCTTTTTCTGGTGGAGGGAACTGTGTGTTCAGAGGCCCAGAGGTAAAAGAACACAGTGTATTCGGAGAACAGCAAATATTTCAGTCTAAGTGGATGAGAGTTAGGGTGAGCATAGATTCCAGTTTGCCTGGGACTGCCCTGGTTTATGCTATTGGCCCAGCTTAATTATAAATAGCACCTGGTTCGCACTCCGACAATCCCGTTAGGATGAAAAATTATATGGTCACCATAATTCTAGGGTGTTGGTACTGGAGGAGTCAAAACAGGGCTTTGGTAACCCACCCGACGACTCTGATTTTACTCTGAAGGACATGGAGACCCACTGAGAGGTGAATTATAGGGAGACAGGCTGAGGCCAACCAGAGGGGTGAGGGGGACAGTGAGGTTGAATTAGGAAAGTAGAATCCTCAGACTTTGGCCCCAGAGAGGCAATGGGGTTAGTGGATAAGGGCATGGATTCTGCTGCCGGGTTCTGGGGTCAGATCCCAGGGTGGCCACTTATGAGCTAGATGACCTTGAGTAAATCATTTCATCTCTCTGCATCTCACTTTCTCTGTCTCTGAATAAGGTCTAATACTAGCACTAACTAGTACTAATAACTAATACTAGCACTTCACAGGGCGGTTGGGAGCATCCCATAGATTTACTATATAAGGCAGTTGTAAGCAGTGACAGGTCAGGGATGACTTGATCTCTGGCTTAGGTCACTGGAATGGAAGCAGTCATTGAGAACAAGAGGACATATGAGGAGGAAAGAAACAGGGATGGGACGGTCATTTGGACCCACTGGATTTGCAGTATCAGAGGTGAGAGGCGATACCAGGGAGCTTGCAGGACGTGACAAGTCTGGCGTGCAGGGAAGGTCTGGCTGAAGGCTCCACCCTTGGTATCATCCCCTACTGATGGAACAGGGAAGAAGCACCTGGAAACCCTTGGGAGCATGAGCCTTTAGGTGACCAAGGGAGGAGAGGGGCCCATGAAATGGTCAGAGGCATGATCAGAAAGGCAAGGAAAAAACCAGGAGAGAATTATTTCCCAGAAGCCAAGGGAGACTTGAATTTCAGCAAGGAGAGAGTTTTCTTTTCTTTTTTTTTTTTTAAGATTTTATTTATTTATTTGACACAGAGAGAGAGAGAGAGATCACAAGTAGGCAGAGAGGCAGGCAGAGAGAGGAGGAAGCAGGCTCCCTGCTGAGCAGGGAGCCCTATGCGGGGCTTGATCCCAGGACCACCAGGACCTGAGCTGAAGGCAGATGCTTAACTGACTGGGCCACCCAGGTACCCAGGGAGGAAGTTTTCAACAGTGGTCCATCCCGCAGCAAGGCTCGCCAATTCAGAGATGGAGGACCGCTCTCCTGTTAATCCGTGGAAGCCATCGGTGACCTTGGTGGGCACGTTTGGCCGTAGATGGCAGGGGTGACAGTGGAAATGAAGGACAAGGAAGGAGAGGGAACGAGCGTAGACCCCTTTCTAGAAGCTCAACTGCAGAGGAAAGCGACGGTGGCCACAGCGGGGTGCAAGATCAGGAGCGGTGTGTTGGTCTTTAAGGAGCAGAGCCTCAAGCTGGGGAGAGAGCAGTGGAGCCGGAGAGGTGGAAGATGCCAGATAAAGGCAGAACTGATGGGCGGTCCTGGCGGAGGCAGGAGCCAGTGAGGTGCTGGCGTGCCGGCAGGATTAGCTGATGAGGGCAGGCTGCCTTCTGCAGCGAGACAGAGGTGAGAGAGAAGGCGGAGTGGGGACACAGGTAACTTTGTGGGGGGCATGCCCAGCATGCCGCTGACACCACTGTCTCCAGAACCTTGGAGGCAAGACTCCCCATGAAGGGAAGGGACGGGGGTAAGGAGGCTGGAGGACAGGGTGCCCCTGGGGAAGAGTCATGTGTGGGGAAGGAAAACAGTGTTTCCCGGGGGGGGGGTGGCACTGTTGTCAGGGTGGTCCACGTGGACCCCACGGTCACCTGGGGGGACGGCAGGGCTGAGACCTGAGTGAAATTAGATGCCGTGGTGCCCAGTGAGCCATTGACAGGTGACAGACCAACCAAAGGATAGAAGCATCTACCTAAGCATCAAAGAAGCGGGAGGTGTTTACAAATTTGACAACAGGAATCATTCTGAGGTGGCACTGGTGACCAGGACAGGGCCTCCTGCCTCCGAGAGAAATGAGCGTCTCCTCCCAGAGAGGTCTGCAGGGACGAGGGGCCCTTCCGCCTGTCCCCATGTGTCTCACTGTGGACCTGGCCCTTCCTGTCCCTGAGAAGTGCCAGCAGAGGGTCTTCTCATGGGCCATATGGGGAGCTGGCGGGCGGAGAATGGGGAAGACAAGGAATTTGCTGTCAGTCTCCCCGAGAGCGGCAGACCTGCCCACCCACCCAGCACCACTCCCACACCCCATTTTAATGCCGGCCTGGAATGACTGTGCGCCCGACCCGGGTTTCCCCCGCCCTTCCTTGCCTGGCCCCCAGGGCTGCACGAGAGGACCCTGGTCCTTATTTTTAGCTCCCCTGTGGGCCTCTGAGCCCTGCCCCAATTTCTGACAACAGGCAGCTTGGGGCCTACACCGTCTGGCCGCGGTGCAGACTGGGCAAGCCCGGTCTTCTCCTGCCCCTCACGACGCAAAGCCAGGGGAACGCAGCCCTCTGCCTGTCCAGTTTCCAGGCCAGGAGATCTATACATTGGGACCTCAGTGGGACGGGAGTCTACTGGAACCCCAGTGGTCCATCCTGTGCCCCGGGCTCTGGCTCTGTGGTCTCCTCCCCAGACCCCAGCGACCATTTTTCTGAGCTCAGTGTGAGCTTCCACAGGACTGGGGCAAATCTAGGACTCAGAAGGTGAAGGACAGTGAAAGTTATGGAAGAAGTTCCCCATTGAGCTCCCCCCAGACAAGGTAACGAAGAGCATCATGTATTCATTCACTCAGCGAAGGGAGAACTCAGGCCCGTGAGCCCGCTAAGGATGCCAGAAAGGAACAGAACATGCTCTTTGCCCTCAAGATGCACTGCTGCTGTTCCCTGCCCCACAGCTGCTCAGCAGCACTGCCGGGATCCAAGGACTGGAAGCGGGGGGGCGGGGGGGAGTGTGGGGTTGAGGTTTCTTCCTCCAAAGCTAAATCCTCAGGGTTATAGTTTCTCCCCACTTCTTCTGTTCCCTGGTGGTGGCCCTTGGTTCAGCCTATCTGCCACCGGTCCCCAGCCCGTAGCACAGCCGAACTGGAAGGGCGCCTGTCATACAGATGGCTAACAGTGGGTGTCACTGGCAGAGACTCTCGGCCTTAACTGGCTGCTCCATGGAGTCCCCGATGGTCTCTGTCCATCAGGCGCTGACTGAGGACCCTCCCTGGAGGCCTTCTCTGCCCTGCTCTCCCATTACCCCGGCCTTGGCTGAAACATTTTCCCTGGTCCTTCAAGACTCATCTGCGTCCTTGGCGGCCCGGAAACTTCTCAACGGCATTTGCTGCCTGGTCAGAGCCTTGCCAGATCTCCCCATGGATAGTGGTACCCTCTTTCCCAGTCTTGGGCTCCGGCATCTGTAGGGGGGCCTTGCCCCACCCCCCCAGGGCTGCTCTCAGAGGAACGTCCAATGGGGCAGCTGACCCTCAGGATATCGTCTGGCCAGGGGAGCCCCTCAGGGCAGGTGGAGAGTCTGGACAACTGAGGTCTCTAGAGCTCCACACTGACTCACTGTCACCATGGGGCTTCTGCCAGGACTTCTGTTGAACCCCACGTCCCCTGTGAATGCCCAGCTTAGCGAGAGCAATCCCAAAGCCAGGACACCTGCGCCCCTTGCTGGCTGGCATTTGGGAGCCAGACCGATGCCTTGTATGTCTTCTGGGGCGCTTTGCTTCCCAGCTGCCGTTCTTCTCTCCAGAGTGTGTTTCCATGCAGCGAGGCCCAGTGTGCCCTGGCCTAGAGGCAGCAACTAAGACTCGGCACTTGTTGGAAATGGCATCTCTGGGCCAAGAGCTAGGCCCAGGGCACGTTGAGCAGAGACCCCTGCCACCCTCACGATTTGAGGGCACACCTCTCAGTTCTTTCTTCTTTCCTAAAGAGCCCTAAGCCAGCAGAGACTGGAATAAGACTTCGAAATAAAAAGGCCGGGGACCCTGGGGGAGACACAGCAGGAGAGGCAAGCAAGCCAGCCTGGGTGGTGCCCGAATGTGGGGGTCTCGTTTCACAAGCTGCTCACCATTTTCTCATTTATGCTTCGCATCAGCCCCACGAGATGAATATTATTATCCTTGCCAGAGAAAGGCAGAGACCTCAGAGAACTTAACTTGTCCAAAGTCCCACGGAGAGGAGGTTGAACACACTGATCCTAGAGAAAGAACTTTTCAGGAAGGGGTGCCCAGGAAGCCCGAAAAGTAGCAGCTCAAGAGTCGGGAGCAATTAGGTTCTCTGCTCTCTGCCTGCTGGCACAGAAAGTGGAGGCCAGGTTCGCCAGTTCTATCCTGGCCCCCCACCCCCCCCTGTCGGATGGAGCTCGCGCCCAAAGTGTACAGCAAGGATGGTTCTAACCGCATAGAGACGGGGAACGCTAGGAGCCAGGGAGGCGCCTCCCTGTCTGAAACCTGCGAGCCGGAGGGGACAGCCCAGGTGAGGGATGTGAGTGGGGATAGGTCACGAGCTGCCTGCCAGACGGGCCCCGGAGCGAGGCCCCAGCAGCGCAGGACAGAAAGGAAGAGTGGCAGGGCCGCTCGCTAATTAAACAACGGCAGTATCATTCTGCTAAAAGCAGGAGAGCTGATAAATTTTTTACTTGACCCGCTAATCATTTCATTCCTTAAAAGGTAGAACAGGCAAATAGGGGAACTGAGTCTAGACTGAACTGGGAGCACAGAAAAGAATGACTTGTTGCTCTGACGAGTGCCTGTTCTGCCAGGGGCAGGGGCTCTGTGATATGTTGGCCGCTGACCCCTCTGCCTGGGACAGCACCTGGTACGTTGGAGTCGCTCAAGTATTTCCGCGGGGAATAGAGAGAACAGGGATGGGGACCGGGATGGAGAGTGACATCAGCTCAGCATGACCAAGAGCCAGGGAAGGCAATGCTGGCATGTGCAGGCTTAAGTGTGAGGCTTTATAAATGGAGACTCTAAAAAGCTCAATGGAACAGTAAGTTTATTTCCTGGCCCAAAAGGGAACACAACTTAGAGGGCTGGGGGATTATAAAAATGAAATGTCTGTGTCGCAGTCACAAAGCATCTCTGAGAGAAAAAGGGAGGCATCCAAAACAATGACTCATATGGGTTTGAATGAGCTGTTGGATAATAAATCACTTTGAGCATCTCATGAAACTATAGACCCTTTCTCCTGGGCGAAAAAGAAATGCACATCTATACGACAATTTGTAGATAATCTTGGGAGGGGTTGGAGACTTCGTGTTAAGGAGACCTAACATAAAGGGACCAGTGAAGGTACAGAGGATATGTCTGAAGGGTTCCCACTCAGAAAGGATGGGGGGCACATCAGATAACAGGAGGATGTTATAACAGTGAGGGGAACCAGAGAGCACCACACCCGGCAAGAACTATGTCTGAAAGTCTAAGGCCAGAATAAACTTGTTTACAAAAATCCAGACAACAAAAAGACACTTTTGGTATTTGTGTACCTGTTGTTGCTAAGAGCAAGGAATCGGGAATCAGACCCCCCTGGTTTGAATCTCAGCTTTGTGATGCAGACAAGCTCTCACCCACACCAAGCCTCAGTTTCCTTACCTGTAAAATGGGAGTGATATCTATTCCCAAAGGGTTATTGTGAATAGCATGCTTGGTAATGCCTGTCAAGTGTGTGGCCTAGTGTTTAGCTCATTTGGTCTAATACGTACTCACCATCTGTATTATTATCATCATTCTTTGCCTCTAATGCCCTTGTCTCCTGTTCTGACTATCAAACCCTTCCATAAATGTTAGCTTTTAGTGGTTTTTGTTATTTTTAAGTAATGCCTGAAGCAGGAAAATGAACGAGATAGAGGACTGCTCCTTGGGGAAGATGATGTAATATTAACTTTGTTCAAAAGAAATAGCTAACCAAAGGGAATTGGGGTAAGACTGAAGGGCAGGCAGGGAATACAGCCTGTGAGCTGGTGATCTCCTAGATGAGAGAGAGAAAAGGAGAGAACCACCTGCCTTGGGTTTTGCTTCCGTTTTGTCACCGAAGGGAACAATTGTTGATTGGACGTGTCAGGAATTGTATATCTATCATCCTTAAATGAGGACAACACTCTAGACCCAGATGTTTAACATCCCGGGATGGAAAGAATCTGCAGACACAATGAGGGAAACATTGCTTGTAATTGTTGAGAAACGACATGGAAAGAGGAGATGCTCAAAGACTGGAAACAGCTCACTTTTCAAAAAGCAAGCTTCCAGAAGCTCTGCACGGAGCAGCCTGGTATCACACTGATGAGGTTCTAAACAGATAGAGCGGTAAAGAGATGGTTTGTGAGCACTTAGAAAAGAGATAGACACCCAGGAGCTAGCAGGGGATGCTAAAAATAAATCATGCAAAATTAGAATGATATTTTACTAGGTATTTTCTTGAGAACATTAGAATATGATTTGATTTCAGGAAAACATTGAGTGAACTTACTCCTTATCTCATGGTGGATAAAATGGAGAAGGGTGGTCTGGACACAAGTACAGTGATGGGGGTTCAGAAATGTCCCTCAGAACACCAGGGGCTCCCCCCAAGTGTCAAGAAAGTCTCTTTAGAGGGGGTCCATTCAGTGTTTGTGTAAGTGACATGGAAGTCATGCTAAGAGATGCATAGAAAACAGCCCCCCCAGGAAAGTTAAATTATCAGACGGTCACAGTATTGGGACACAAGCAGGTCCCAGTACCTGAAATGATAAACAAAATGTCAGGGAGACATGCAGAAAAATTGCTAGTGATTTCTATAGCTATCCCGCCCGAGGGTAACTCCTCACTCCCTCGGTGTAGACTGTGTGACTTCCTTCCAAGCAGTGAATGTGGCCAGGGGCAAGGACAGTCATGTGACTTTACAGCGGAGAGACCCAGCAAGCACCACCTCGGACAGGTGATCAAGGTTGTCACCAATTGGGACCAGTCCTGTTGAGGCCATGATATCATAGCTTGATATGACGTGAGGACACTGACAATTTGTCTCTGTGGTCCTCCTCCCCGAAACCTATAACCCCTATCTTATTATGAGAAAAATGTTAGACAATCTCCAATCAAGGACATTCTACAAAATCCTCGGCCAGCACTTTTCAAAACTGTCAAGATCATCAAAAAAACATTCCAAGACAGTTTCACCTTATAGAGGAGCCTAAGGAGATGTGACAACTCAGAGTAAGGTGATGTCCTAGATGGGGTCTTGAGTAAAAAAACAAAGGAAATCTGAATGCAGGATGGTCTTCGCATAATAACATATCAACAAGGGTTCATTAATGGCGAGAAAATGCACCCCATGAACACAGAAGATGTTAGAAGGAAGGTTATCTGGGTGTAGAACTCACTGTACTATCTTCACAGGTTTTCCGTAAACTTACGACTCTTCTCAAGTAAAAAATGCTTATTTTAAAGACTTAATGGATGTAAGTGTAAACTCCTGCTTTTACCATAAAAAATTACTTATACTGTAAATGTATCTTGGGGGACATCCAAACTCAATACAGCTTATGAGAAAGGCGTCTACAACTTTCAGGCGACCACGTCTCAGTGTCTGGCACTGGGCAGAGTGGTGGTGAGAGGCAGGGGTGCCTGCCGCTGCCCCCTGGCATTCCCTCACATCCACATCTGGCAGTCTGGCAGTGCTCTGCTCCTCAGACCCAGTGAGGAGACTCAAATCTGGAGCCCAAACTTCCTGGGTTCAAGCCCAGGCACTACCCCATTCTAGCTATAGGAACCTCGTCGATTCACTTAAACTCCTGACCCTCAGTTTCCTCATCTGCCAAATGGGCAAATAATGGTGACTACCTTGTAGAGCCAGTGGTGGAGCAAAGCACCTGGCCCATGACAACTACTCAGTAAGTGGATTTCTGTGGGCAATGGAGGTCTTACTGGGGTGGGCCCTGCCCGATTTTTGCAAGGTAAGCCTTATTTCAGAAGGGTGTTTGGTATCTCAGAGGATAGCAGGAGATGAAGGAGTGGTGGGGAACTCATGGTATTTACCTTGGAGAAAACACTGGACCAGGCGAGGTATCGCTTTGGTGCAGAGGAAGAACCAGCAAATGGAAGGAACGGTCTCGGTGATTAATTTACTGAAACCCTAAGTATGTCCTCAGCCTGTCTGGATCTGTGCTTCTTGATCCTCCATCTACAGAAAAGGACACCTTTTGGTCAATGCTGCAGGGTTACTGAGAGGATAAAACAACTTAGTAAACACAGAATCGTGCTGAATGAAAAGCAACTGTTGTTAGTTAAGTATGTGTTTTATTAAAACTACCTTACATGTACATTTCTTATTGTGCCCATTCACAGAAATTGGGCATGAGGCCAAGATAATGCTACTTGAAATGCTTCCTTTTCTAACTGCAAAAACCATCAGGGGCATGTCAAGAACACAGGCTTCTCCTCAGGGATGGAGTCTTGTGGGGGGAGCTCACGGAGCAGTAGGGGCTGGACTGAAGATGATGCACAGATCTTGGAAACTGATCCAACTTCTGGGAAGCTCAATGGAGATGATCACATCACCCTCACAAGGCTGCCGCGAGGTTATGTGCATGCATGGGCCAACCCACAGTAAGCACGTAGATGGTGGGGGCTGCCCTTGCAATCCACTGCACCTCTGCAGCTCTGGGGAAAGTCTGGTGTTGTGAGAACCCCATCCCTCAGTCCTGTCAGGTGAAGTGATCACTATGCTTGGGGCTCTGGGATCAGTGGGGAAAAGCACACTCCCACAAAGATGAACCACAAAGCACAGGGAAGCAGTGTAGAGAATAAGGAACAGGGTCTGCGTCGGTGGGGTGCAGAATGAGAAGAACAAGCCATCCCGGGTGTGTCAAAACCACTTTTCTGGAGCTTTTAATGGTCAAGGAGGTTCTGGTTAAAAATCAGAGCCCAGAGGGAATCAGATTGCTGGGAAGGAGGGGGATTGGGTTGGCTGGAAAGGTGAGGGCTCACTGCAAGACTCCCCGATGGGGACTATGGCGTGGAAGGCAACATGGGGAGAAGGCAAGTGGCCCCAACTGGCAGTGTCCAGTCCCAGAGGCAGCACCGTGGACAGGGACACCAGAGAGGGAGTACAGTGACTTGGTCCTTCAGGATCTATGGTGACCTGTCTCGTAGCTCAGAAGACTGAAAGTCCGGCATCCACCCATGTGAATATCAGCATCATTCAGGGCATGAAGCCACACATTCTGCCCACGTCTCCTCACACCAGAGATTTCTAAAGATGTTACCTCATGCCTTGGGAGAAAAACAACAACAATTGTATTAACTATTTTTACAGAGCCTGGAGGTACAATAGACGGTGACAGATGGATCTGGGTTTACATAAAATGACACAGACACTGATTTTCTGAATACTTTTGATAAAATCAACAACAGCTAAAATGGATCACCCCCTCCGCCACCCAACCATGGCCAAACAGCAGAGCCCACGCTCTGTGAGTGCCAAGGGTGCCAAGGTGAGGAGTTCAAAGTCTCACTGGGTTTGGCTGACAACCTCCCAAACCCCTGCCCTCACTGCCTTCATGTAGGCACGCTGCTTTGGAAGGTGACCAGCCTACAGTCTCTCCAAGGAACAGCTCTCAGCTTACCCTTTAGATGGACCGAGCCCCCTCCCAGGCACCAGGATCCAAGCTGCTGTCTGTCCCTCTCGGTCTGTGCAACCACACTAAGTGTGGATGAGGGGGCTTACCTGTACTCAGAGCAGGGCCCCAACTTTAAGGAAAGATATTGACGGACATGTCCAAGGTTGACCAGCCTGGCTTGTGGGGGGCCTGGACCAGGCCCTGCTGGGGAAGCCGCCTGCTGCTCGCCTCATGTACCTACAGAGTTGTCATAGAAATGATGGGATAAACTTCCTCTCTGTATGCTCAGAAGGCGGAGTTAAAAACCCAAGATGGGGGCAGACAGAGTTTGGCTGGATCAGGAGGAAGACTTTCTCCCAATTGGTGTCTCTGATAATCTGATTGCATGGAAAAGTAAGTAGTTCCTCCTTATGGCGAGGGTTCAAAGACTGGATTACCACCTGTTGAGGTGGCTGTTGAGGGGTTCCATTTTGGATGGAAGATTGGATGAGAAGATCTCTAAATTCCTTTCCAAGCTTCTGATGATGGGCTTGTGTGTTCTCAGTAAGTAGACAGAGCAGAAACTGAGGATCGTGGCTCAGTTGGAAAGAGCTGAGATTAGTATGTAGAGCTGAGATAAAATCCTCAAGTTTAGTAAGCCTCGAGTTTTGGGTTTAAGCTCTTGTGTTTTGTTTTTCAAGTTCTTTTTAACAGAAGGAGCAGTAAATCTGAGTCTGAGCCACGGGACCAGATTTGGCTTCTGTGTGAATGTTTAAAGACACCTGCTTTCCATGGGAAAGCTCTCTCCAAATTCCAGTGGGCATGGGTGGCTCCTTTCATTCCCTGAGGCTTACCCCCTTTTCCAACTTCGAGGCAGTCCCAGGAACAGGGAGAGAGCTGGATGAATATACCCAGTCCCCTCCATGGCTCAACACCTTGATCTGGTCCCGTGTGAAATGGCAGAATGGATAAATGGAATTACGCCCACCCAAGGGACCATCTCAAATGGCTTGGAGCCCTACTTCCCTTATGGAGCAGGGATCCATACGTGTTGGTAACCAATCTTCCTCCTACTCTCAGCCTATGAGCCCTGGGCCCGCCACACATACCCTGGACAGTCCGTTCCCCTTCTGAAAGGAGCCCTCATCAGCGCCACGCGTCCTCGGGCTTTCTAACCTTTCTCTTTCAGCTTCTTGAATCAGATGAGTCTGTTCTTTTTAAAGATTTTCAACCACCGCTGCCCACGACCATCTTCCCTGTACCTGTGTGCCATTTTACATCTGCAGAGATGCCCCCCTGAATTAAGAAACTGACATGAAGTGAGTGTTATGGAGAGGCTCTATTTTAAGACTCCCTGGCCTTCCCGTCTGGGCAGCAGAAGGCAGAGCAATCATGCCAGGAATCAGCACCGCCAACATTTGGACAGTGTCCCCCTTAATTTGCTCTCTTCTCTTCATCCAAAAAATTCTGCCTGACTTGCTGCTCTTACCTTGACCTGTCTGAATTTCTTGTTTTGAGCACGGTTCCGAAGGAACAGGGGACTTGTTATGGACTTGAAGTATAATTTAAGGCAAAGTCACCTTTCCTCCTGGGTGTTGAGCCTTTGATGCCCCTCTGGGCCACATTTGGAAGGGCCACTCATTCAGGACGCATCGGATGCTGAGAAGACAGGTGCAAGGTTCCGAGCTGCTTGCAAGAAAGGGAAAGGTCTGCACTCATCATCCCAGAGTCTAAAAGGTTTCCGGCATCTGTCGAGATCCGAGTGTAAACTAGGCACCATAATTGGGCCCTCATCTCTCTAGCAAGTTTGCTAGACACCTCGCAGAGCAGTGGATGGATTAGATGCAGTGTCAAACGGCGAGCCTGTTAATGTGCAAAGCAGAGAGCTGTCAAAACTGGCAAAAAGCAAAGCCTCCATTTCTTCTTAATCTCCATAAAAGCAAGTGACTGTAGATGCTTGGCTGTCACCAGGAGCCAGGGACCAAGGCCAGTTTGGCAACACTGCCGGTGTGTGGTCCTCCTGTTTGCTGAGCTTTCTCCCCCCACCCCCCTTGCCTCCCACATGCCCCTGAAACTTTAATTCCCTCCTGGAACCATGATGAGGTCTGGTTGCTGCTGGTGAGCTGGGAGAGGGAGGAGAGATGGGTCCCATAGAGACACATAGAGACACAAAAGCCTGCCGGCCTTCACAGCAGCCATGGGGAACAGAGCGGCTGTTTTTAGTTATAAAGACATCTTGGTGGGAAGATTTACCAAAGATGTATTTATACCATTAGATCGGCACCTCCCTTCGGCCTAGTTATCTCGGGTACATTCGTCATTCTGCTGCTGTGTTCCAGCGGGGTTCGGGTGGGGTCGGGGAGACTCTATCTGATTTGAAGCTTGAGGTTTTAGATGGAGTCATTACTGGTCTAAATAAAAAGTAGGACCTGGGACACCCTCCCTAGCCACCTTTCCCTGTTCCTGCCCCGAAAATAGTTTTAGCCGCCCTACACTTTGGGGAAGGGGTTGAGGTTGGGAGACATTTTCAGAAAAGAATTCAGGGATTCCAAGAATGAAGACATAAAAAGTGATAGAAGAAATGATAGGAGAATTGCATCTGTGTTTATTTTTTTTAAGATTTTATTTATTTGACAGAGAGAGAGAGAGAGAGAGAGATCACGAGTAGGCAGAGAGGCAGGCAGAGGGAGAGGGGGAAGCAGGCTCCCTGTTAAGCAGAGATCCTGATGCGGGGCTTGATCCCAGGACCCTGAGATCATGACCTGAGCCAAGGGCCGAGGCTTAACCCAATGAGCCACCCAGGCGCCCCTGCATCCATGTTTATTAAAGGTGCTGTGACTGACACAAGCCTCCCTTGGAAGCTCTTCTCAAACTTAGAAGGTCTCCAGAAAGAACAGAAGAAGAATCGCTCCATCTGATCCCAACTGTCACTCCGCATTCCAGGCTAGCGGCAGAGTGGAAAGCCTGTTTGTGCTTTGTACACACACAAGCTTAGGATCGTGTACACCTGCCTTTGAAAGACCCCTGCCATTGACTTGCTGACCATTAGCCAGGGAGGTTCAGAGCCACGGTGGATGGAGGGAGAGCTTGTGTGAGCTTTGGCTCCCCAATACTTCCTGAGTAAGGGGAGACCTGTGCTGTGAATGTCAGGACAGGAGGTGAGGTCAGAGGAGAGTTTCCACGGTGTTGACTGTCCTAATTCAGCGGGATTCTCTAAGCACATCTCGAGCCCTGTGCACAGCGCTATGCTCTTTGTTCTGGAATAGAAAGGAAGGACACATTCTAACCCCTGAGTTCTAGGAGATTACAGCCTTTTTTTTTTTTTTAAGATTTTTATTTATTTATTTCAGAAAGAGAGAGAGAGCGAGCATGAGTGGGGTGGGGGGCGGGGATGGTGGGGCAGAGGGAGAAGCAGTCTCACTGCCGAGCAGGGAGCCGGATGCGGGACTCGATCCCAGGATGCCGGGATCATGACCCAAGGCAAAGGCACCGCTTAACCGACTGAGCCAGCCAGGTGCCCGAGGTGACGGCCTTGTTGAAAAAAAAAGCTTTGAGGTAGCGCTCCTTCCACACCCAGCACTTCCCAACCTGGGCTGCAAGGAGTCTCCTAGAGAGAGTTTTAAAAGTACATATTCCTGGACCCGTGAATCAGAATCTCTGGCGGTGGGCTGGGCTTGGAGAGCTCCCCAGGTGTGCTCTGGAGCCCGGCCAGCACGCACCTGGGGACCTCCATCTAGGAGTCTCGATGAGGGCCCACTTCCCTCTTTGGGTGGGAGGAGCAGAATGAGGAAGGAGGAGAGGGTTGGGGCCTTCAGGGCAAGAGATGTGAGCCCTCCCGAAGAGGGGAGTTTATACCAGTCTGTCCACCCATCCATCATTACATTCCTTCTTCTCTGAGGATGGAAGAGCCCAGGCAACATGAAAGCGGAGTGAGCACAGCCAACCTCTGAGGCCAGCAGGTGTGCTGCCTGAATCTGTCCACGGGAGATTGCTCTAAAGTCCTACTTAATGATAAAATTCATGCAACCCATACTCATTTTAATATTTTAAAAAAACCAATGTTTTTCCCCATCATCTAGTTTAACAGAGTAGTTTTCAACCTTTCTGGTCTCAGAAAAATCATCGAGGGCCCCAAAGAGCTTTTATATATGTGGGGTATGTGTGGTGTTAGAAATCAAAACTGGAATCTTCAAAGTATTTAAAAACCTGTATCCATACATTTGTTTTAAAATAATAAATCCGGGGCGCCTGGGTGGCTCAGTTGAATAAGCATCGGCTCAGGTCACGATCCCGGGGTTCTGAGATCCAGCCCCGCTTCAGGCTCCCTGCTTCTCCCTCTCCCCCTGCCCCTCCCCCTGCTTATGCTCTCTTGCTCGCTCTCGCTCACTCTTCTCTCTCTCTCTGAAATAAATAAAATCTTTTTTAAAAAAATAAAATAATAAATCGATTGTATGTTCACATAAATTTTACGAAAAATGGCTATATTTTCCAAAATAACACTAGCAAGAAGAGTGGCACGGTTTTACAGTGTTGCAAATCTCTTTGGGGTCTGGCTAATAGAAGGCAGCTGGATTCTCCTGCCTACATCTGCATTCGCTCTGTGGTTATGTGTGGTTTTGGTGGAGGCAGATGAAAAAAAGCCAGACCCCTCCAGCAAGGCCAGGACCAAGGTGGGACCAGCAGGGCACCTAGGAAACAAAGTTGAAGGAGTCCTCCCCTCTGGGGGTCACGCCAGCACAGGGTCTTCCCTGAGAGCGGCGACCTCCTCAGCTTTTGTGCTCCAGGAGCCTGGGTCATCCCCACTGCCTGGGCTCCCAGATAGGAGTCCTTCAATGGCCTCGTCAGGTAAGGAGGGATTGTCTTTTTTTGACACCGCACCAGAACGTCACCAGTCGTGAGTTGCTTCTGTCATGGGATCTGAACCACACCAATGAGCTTTTTATGCCCTGTTGACATTAAAATCTCTTAGTCATTCTTGCACTTTGAATGGATCTTTTACCCACATTCCCTGACTCTTTGAAAGGGTCTTAAGACTCTCAGGGCTGCATAGACCATACTGGAGAAATTGCTGGCTTCAGAGATGCCCCCCCCCAAAGTGCAAGTAGGTTGTCATAGCCGAAATAGAGGGACAAAGGGTCATGAGCCAGTGCAGGAGACTTAAGAACTGAGCAGGGCCAGATCTTGTATGCTACCCTGAGAAACTGGCCTGGATCTGGAAAGCTCTAAGAAGCCATGCAAGAGTCTTAAGCAAGGGAGTGATGGGACCAGATTTGTATCTTAGATTCATTTGATCCTTTGTTCAAGTGATCTTTATGGAATTCCTGTTGTGTCCCGAGCACTGGAGATGCCAATGAACAGAGATTTTCTGCCTGTATGGAGTTTATAAGGAGCCCATAGGGAACGTACGTTCTAGTAAGAAGCAGAAAATACATAAATATGGATCTCTAGAGCCACCCTGCTGGCAAAGATATAGACTGAGGGGAGGAGGGTACAGACTGTCATAATGATGGTCCAAGGGATGATGGTGACGAGGGTGGTGGGGGGATAGCGAGGAGGAAGCAGGGACAGGCAGAAGCAGCATTAGGGATGTGGTGGGCCATATCACCGTAGGGGGAGTCTGGGATGGGGCCCAGCCTGGCACCTCAGACAGGCAGTCGGGGCACCATCCTCTGATATGGTGCACCCACAAGGAGAAGCATTTGGCAGAGACTGGACAGTCAGCTCAGTTAACAATGTGTTGGGTTGGAGGTGCCCAGAGAGTGGGGCCATTCAGGTGGAGAGGTCCAGCAAGTTGTTGGATTGTGTGGGTCCCACTCCCAGGACAGAGAGCTGGACTGGGTACTGAGACCTGAGAATCATCCCTTATTCAGGTGCTGAGCGGAGAACACCACTGAGGAGCCATGCTCCAAGTGAGGAGAGAGGACAGGCAAGGGACACGAACCCTTACCCACCTGTTCCTGCCACACCTGTCTTGAAGGCAACATGTCTAAAGTCAGCTAGGTTGGCTCCCCTTCCCCCTGAAGACCGTTCTCTCTCTTAGCCAATGAAGCCAATAACCACGTCGCTGTCTACCCCGGAGGTGCTCCCTTGCTCAGCACTCACTGACCACGGCTCCGTGGTCCGCCCTGCTCCCCCTGCCTTACTGTCTGTTGCCTTAGACCGTTCTGCACTCTTGCAATTGGTTCTGTCTAGAAAGTTGCATGACCCCCTGCCACTCTACCAGAAACCCGTCTACCTAGAGAATTCCTACTCGTGCTTCAAGACGTGCTTGAGCAACCCTTTTCATTTCAGGTCTTTGCCACCCTGCCTCCAGCCACACACAACCCCGTGCCATCAGACGTAGCGGTCATTCCCGTTGTGCCTCACCAGAACCGGGTTCTAACACTCGTACGCTGTAGGGCAACTGTTTTTTCACGGCTTTGCCAGGTGACAGCAGGAGATACGTTCTGTTGTCTTCAGGTGACTCTGGGAGCCAATCTACCCAAGATCAAGACCAGAGGGGCTCCGGTCTGGGGTGTGAGCCAGGCTGTAAGCATCACAGAACTCAAAGGCAGGTAGGAGGGAGTGCCTTGGTTCCATGTCCCTCCTTTGTTCCAAGAAAGTCCCTAGCTGAGGCTGGGTGGCACAGGGAGGTGTCAACAGCAATGAGCAAAGCCAAGCATCCAGAGGAGAGGACAGAAAGCTGAGCAGAGTTCATGGCTGGGCTCCCTCCTCTCTCCAGCACACCGGGCCGTGGCAAGTATCTGATCTTTCATCTCCCCTCAGGCAACGGTGAAGACGTGTCCTCTTGGGGTGGACCCAGGAACTGGGGATTGCCGAGTCTTCTCGGGTGACCTAAAACGGATACCTGGGAGCCTTCCAATCAGAGGGCTTGTCGAGGCAGCAGCCCACGGCACCTGCCGCACACAGATGGCCCTTGCTGATTCATTGCTCAGGGAGTCAGTGAGGGAGCTGGCCCCGCCAGGGCAGGGGGTTCACCTCGTCACTAATGGGAGATGAAGCTAAAGAGTATAAATGCACCCTTTTTCTATTCAGAGGAGAGCTAAAAGCCGAGACAGAAACCCATAAAGTGAGACAATTATTACAAACCAGCCACAGGTAGACGGAAGCAAAGCTGGGTCCCATCTTGGTTCACAAAGCCCCAGGGATGTTGTATGAATGCCAGGCTCTGTGAGGGAAGGAGAACGGCTTTGTCAGATCTTGCTGCCAGCACCGGACACAGCCCTGAACCCAGCGAACATGGCTGGAGCCATGAACAGTAGAGGTGTCACTTCCCACACCCAGATGTGCCCTGTTGGGATGTGCTGCTTATGGTTGAGGGGCGAGCCTGGGGTCCCACGTGGTTCCCAGTAGCCCCTGCACAGAAGCCAGCTGCCTCCCCCCACCCCCCCGGAATCCTTAACAGGCACCAGTTCTCATTAGTGAAAAGGAGATGGAATAGAACAACCTGGAAACTACAAATTCTTCTTACATTTTTCTATCCCCAGGCTCTAGAGAGAGAATGGTTGGGTCCCCTGTTGGGTGTCCTGGAGCCCCATTTCTTTTTCCTCGGCTCCACCCTGACTCATTATTAGGGGGTCTCAGAGCAGAAGGGAGAGAGGAGCTAGATGGTACTAACCTGGGGAAGGGGGAAGCAGAGGGAAGTGGAGCCAATAGAGAGAGACTTTGGAATCATGCAGGCTCTGCCTGTTAAAGTTGTAAATCTCTCTGGGCCTCAGTTTCCTCATAGATAAAAATGGGTGTAATAATGCTACCAGCCTCATAGGATCGTTACAAGGAGTGCATAAGGCGTGCATGTGAAGTTCTTAGCCCAGTGCTTGGCCTGGACTGAGTGCTCACTGCAGGTTAGCTGTTGCCACTGTGACTCCTTGTCCCTGCCCTCCTGAGGCCTAGGAGTCCCAAGACCTAACTTGCTATGCCGGCAGGTATCAAAATTCTGTCTGCTCAGTGTCTGGGGGGCCCCCGGGGAGAGCCCTGCTTCCTGTGCCAGATGGGTTCCTACAGTGTGAACCCGCTGAGGGTCATGGAGACAAGCTGGGTCACAGGAGGCGGGGCTTCCCCTCCGGCCAGCACCTGCTGTCTTCCCTCTCCCCTGGCACATTCCCTTTGCCTGCCTCCCGGGGTCCCTCCGGGAAGTTCTGCTCACCTGGGTGCCCACGGGTCCTCTTAGTAACGCACCCTATGTGTGCGTGTCTCCCCGCCCTGTAACACGTCTGGGCAAATTCCTTACTCACCCTGAGCCTTAGTTCTTTCATCTGAAACCTGGCGGTAATGAGAGTGCCAGCCTCCTAGGGTAGTTGCAGATTAAACCAGGTGATTCATGTGAAGCACTTAGAACAATGACTGGCATATTTTAAGTGATTATTTGGGGTCCTTATGTGTTCATGATAAGAGACAGTGTGGGAGGGGGGTGCCCTCAAAGGAGGAGCATGCTTCCTGAGAGCAGACACATATCCTAGACTTTAAAGTTGAAAGTAGTTATTATGGTCCCATGGCTGCAAACTCCAGAAAACATAGCTCACAAGGTGTGAGTAACTCTAAAAATGAAATTATAGCAATAAAAAATCACATATAATTCCAACAAGGAAGAAAACGGGGGCATCTAAAGAAATCAATGTGGCTACATGGAAAACGTCTAATGAACCCAGATTTTAAATGTCAAACTGGGAAAAGCATATTTGCAGCAAATATTGGATAAATGGTTAATATCTTTAACATATAAAGAGCTAGTTTAAATCAATAATAAAACCCCTGAGGCACAATGAGAAAGTGAGTCAAGGATATGATAAACAATTTACTAAAGAAAAAATAAAGCCCGTTTTCCAAAAGATGGAAATTCTTCACTCTCACTAGTAATCAAAACAAAAATTCAAACGACTAGATAGCTACTCTTGCCTTGTAAATGGGCAAATTTACCAAAATTAGTTTCGATTTTGATTTTAATAAATCTGAATAAATCTGGTATGGGTGCAGCATAGAGCCCCATTCAAATATTGCAAGTAGGATATGGTACCCAGGAGAGTCCCTTCTTATTAGATCTCTCCTAAGGAACTCGAACTAGTTCAGAAATACTGTTATTAATAATATCATTTGTACAAGCAAAAGTGAGACATAATCCAACTTGCAGCATGATGTTTATGATTCATGATAGTCTGGGAAGAACCAGGAGACAAAATCACCCAGATAGTCTGTTAACAACTATAATTCGGAAAAAAAAATAATAATGACTGATAGAACACAGAATACAAAGGGTAGGATCAGATGAGGGAACAGTGGAGAGTTACTTCTTTCTGCCTTCCTGCCTGGTGAGCAAATTTTTGGCAATGAGCACGCATTGCTTTCATTATGGAAAAAATAAACTTTGCGTAAAAAGGCCAGAGATCTGAAAAGACCTGGAGGAAGGTTCGCATAGTTGAAGACAAATCTGCAGGCATGGGGCCCAGGGTCAGGGGACCTTAAAGCTTCAAGAGGGTGTGGCTGTGGAGGAGCAGGAGTTCATGTTCACGTTCACCGGGCAGGTGTGCTGCCTGGGAAGCAAGTGTAGGGTTGACAAGACACCTGCACACAGCAGGCAGGTGGGCTTGCCCAGTGAGAAGAAGCCACAGACCTGGGTGCTGAGACACCAGTGACCTCCAGCGTCACCCACCACTCCCCAAACTGGATATCCTGGGTCACTGGTGACCCCAGAAGGAGGCTGAGTGAAGCTTGATGCAACTTCGGTGGTATCTGGACAAGGAATTTTTTTTTTAAGTTCCTTATTTTTCAGTGTATTCAGTCTTTCCAACTATACCACGGAGGGAGACTTGGTTTGGTGCTCGAGTAACACCTCAGTAAGCCGTGCCAATCTCTCTCTCCAGCAAAGTGTGAGCAAGCTTCGGGTTCGGTACCTTGAGTGGGCCGCAGCATCTGGCTGGAATTTAGTAATGCAGGTGGTATGTGGACATAACAGAGTCTCCGGAGCGGGAGAAGGATGAGTGCTGTGTGGTAAACTCTGATTACAGAATCTTGGGCATCTGGAACGTGGCTGGTGGAGGGCGGGCAGGAGAGGGGGTGGTTTGTCGTGAGGAAGCCAGCTGCCCAGGCCTGGCCTCCCCCCATCAGCTGGGCACTCTGCCCCCCATGCCCTCCTGCCTTCCACGGAGCCGTCTCCTCTACACAGGTGTTTCTCCACTTTTCTCTAAGCAGCGAGCTTACCCTGTTTTGTTCTTCGCTGGGAGTGTTGTTTCTTACATGAGTTTGTTGGGCTTTGTTTGTTTATTTGTTTGGAGCTTTGGGGGAGGGCCTGGGAGCATGCTCTCGGCACACCTAAAAATGTTTTTAGTTTGTCTCTGCATTTTTCCTAAAAAGCCAGCATCTTCCGCGTCCTTCTCTAGGGCCCGCGCTGCTGTCTGGTGCTGGGCTTTGCCTTTTCACAAGTCAAGCAGGCTTTTTCTGTTGTTTGTAGTTTGGGTTTTTAGATGTGAATTTGTCAGAGAGCCCCTGGCGTGGCCACATTAGTGTCTTTAGGTGCCTCAGAATTTTCCCTCACAGTCTCAGGCCTTGCCAGGGCTGCTAACTAGCTGAGGGACCCCGTGTCCATCATTCAGCCTCGCCGAACGGGTAATAGCACTGCCCTACTTAGCTTTCAGGGTCACACCAAGGACCAAATGAACAGTAGTCACCAAGTGCTTTGCGGGGCATAATGCACCCCACAATGAAGTGTGTTATTCAGCACCTATTCCTCTCGTGCTTTTCCATCAAGGAGAATGTTCTTCAGATTGGAAAGCATAAAACCAGCACCATTAAAAAGGGAACCAAAGCTCAAAATAGGAGCAAAGAGAGAGAGAGGAGTTCACTCTCTTGAAATGAGCTCGATCCCTTGGCGCCTGGGAGCCATCAGGCCTGATGAGCAGGCTGTGATGGGTTGTGTCAGGCCCTGTTGTGTTAGGGGCCGGAGTGGATCCGGCAGACGGAGGACAGGAGGGATAGTGGGGGCTCTGGCCACTGTCACATGTGAGACACTGTTGAGAGAAGCTGGGGGCTTGAATGGGAAAAGACCTTTAGGGGCGCCTGGGGGCTCAGTCAGGTAAGCATCTGCCTTCCGCTCAAGTTGGGATCGAGCCCCTCAGCAGGCTCCTTGCTCAGTGAGGTGTCTGTTTCTTCCTCTCCTTCTGCCTCCCACCCCTGCTCATGTTTGCTCTGTCTCCCTCTCTCAAATAAATCAATCAACAAAGTATTTTTTAAAAAATAGGAAATGACATTTAGTTTGGCAGGTTACATAACCCTGCTTTGTTAGAATGAGGGGTTCACCCTCATACCTCACAACTCATGGAGCACACTTCTCCACCCCACTCCCCACCCTGCCCAACCCCCAGGACACTCCTCAGGATCTTTGAAGGGAGCTCACCATCTCCCCAGTGGAGGGACCATGCAGCCACGAGACACCCCCCCCACTTCTGGCGTCCCACCCATGGCTCAGCCACCTGGCTGTGCCCCACCACTGTCTGTCTGGGTCCAAATTGCGGCTCCAACCTACAAACCATGTGCCTCGAGAGAGAGGCTGTCCCGGCTTTCCCAGCTCTACAGTGGAAATGGTACCTTCCCCCACAGGCTTGCTGTACCGTTTAGACAGGATGGCGTGAAATTCGTAGCACAAAGTGCGTGATCAAGTGACGCTAGTTCTTTTCCTTTCTTTACTTCTCTGAACTATGAAAAGAGGATTGCTTCCACAAAAATGAGACAGGGACTCCCGTGTGACCCCGCAGTTCCATTTCCGGGGACATGCTCCAAAGAATGGAAAGCAGAGAAGGACAGATATTTGTACACCTGTGTTCACGGCAGCACCATTCACACCAGCCAGAAGGTGGAAGCAAGGCCCTTGTCCATCAACAGATGAATGCATAGACAAAATATATTAGACACGTGCAGTGGACTAGTATTCAGCTGTACATAGGAAGGAAATCCTGGCAACACGGCCTGATGTAGACGGATCGTGATGTCGTGCAAAGTGAAATTCATCAGGCACCAAGGACATATACTGTATGATCCTGCTTAAGGGAGGTACCTAGCACCGTGACGTTATGAGACTGAGGACCTTCAGAAGCACTGTGACATTACAGGCAGACAATGGAGGAGTGGTCGCTGAAGGCTGAGGTGACCAGGGAATGGGGGCTGTTGGTTAATGGGTAGAGTGTCAGCGTGGGAAGATGAACCAGTCCTGGAGCTGGAAGGTGGTGATGGCGGGACACCGTTGTGAATGTCCTTACTGCCATTGAGCTGTGCACTTAGGGACGGTTAAACTGGAAGATTTTGTGTTATATATATTTTACCACAATTAGAAAAATCGTTTACATAACCAAAAAATATAGAATCCATCATAGCTCATTGTCAAGAGCAAAGAGAGACCCAACAGGTGTGAGGGGGAAATCTCAGACAGAGTGTTGCTTATAATTCCTGAAAAGAAGTCCCAACGCTCAGTTCTGAGGGGCAGGGTAAGCAGCCCAGGAGACGAGCCCCACTTCCTGACGTGTACAACATCGTCACACACAGCCAGCCCGCAGAGTGCCCCATGCTCACCGTCCTCCTGCCAAACAGCAGTTGGGGGGCTGCGGGATGCTCCAGGTCCTGGGGACGGCCCCCCGGCCCCTCTTCCAGGGGCAGCAGGGACCCGCTGCCTGTTGACAGGACGGGAGCCCAGGCTGAGGGGGCACCTGGCCTCTGGTGCTACAGTGGGGGGTGCTGGCCCCACCTCCAGTCATCAGCAGAGGAAGGAAGGCTCACCACTGGCTGCTTCCGGAGGGTGTCCTGAGCCCCGCATCCTTCTAGCAGCCTTCTGGAAAACCCGGAACCCAGAGCAACCCTGACTGAGGTCCAGGACCAGAGCAGGCCACCTTGGGCTTCTTGAGTGGGGAGGTCACCAGGAAAAGTCTCCCGAGTCCTCTCTCCAGCACCACCCCAGCCCCAGGACGTTTTAAATGGCTTATAGTGAGTGGAGGGTGCCAAAGAAACCCACGTGCACTTTCAAGAGCCTGGGCTGGGCTGACCTCACCCTTGCAGGCAGGTTACATCAGGCGCCACACTGTCCAGCTGCCCAGACCTGGGACTCCTGTCCCCGGAGCGGCTGCCCTGCCAGCTAGCCAGAAGGTAACTGACCTGTCTGGGCTTCCAATGCCCATCAATAAAATGCTGAATCTGTTCCCAGCTCCTGGGACCTCTGCAGGCTGGGAATGGAAAGCTCCATTCCTTCCCACAAGCCTTTCCTGGGTAGCTGCCACGTGAAGACAGTGCTCCAGTCTGAGGAGGGTAGTGCGAAGGGTAAAGACCGATGCAGTCCTTGGGGACCGTATTCATGTCTTAGTCCTGTTGGGATAAAGTACCATGGCTGGGAGAATTAGAACCACAGGAATTCATTCTCTCACGGTGCTGTAGCCTCGTAGTTAGTAATCAAGCTGTTGCAAGACTGATTCCTTTTCAGAGGCTCTAAGGGAGAACACTTCCCCTGGCTCTCTCCCAGCTTCCAATGGTTGCCATTCATCCTTGACCTGTAGACGCATTATTCCGATCTCTGCCACCTCTCCTCGGTATGTCTGTGTCCAGATTTACACCCTCTTGGGATGCCTGGTTGGCTTAATTGGTTAAGCATCCGACGACTCTTGATCTCAGCTCAGGTCTCCATCTCATGGCCGTGAGTTCAGGCCCCACGTCGGGCTCCACACTGGGTGTGGAACCTACTTAAAAACAAATTAACAAACAAACAAAACCCTCTTTTTATAAGGACACCTGTCACTGGATGGGGAGACAGGATAATGCAGTATGTCATCATCATAATTACATCCACAAAGACCCTATTCCAAATAAAGTCACATTTACAGGTTCCAGGGGTTTAGGACTTTTATATATCTGTTGAGGGGACACAATTCAACCCAAGTTGCTTTGGAATGTAAGAGTGAGACAATGTAGCAAAGGAGAAAGAGCAAATTTTTAGCCTTTCAACACAGGGGCGGACTCAACTATAAAATGGGATAAGAGTATCTAGCTTGCAAGGTATGATATATACAAGGCAACTGACACATAGAAGACCTCAGAAGTAGTAACTACTACTTTTACAACTATTATTATCATTCTGCTGTTATTAGTTGAATTGCATAGATGTTTGTAACTGTGACATCTGAGAAGTTCCAGCAAAACACCCTGGAGGAGATGACGTCAGATTGTGGGAAACAGGGTGAGTTTAATGGAAGAGATGACATTTGAAACAGGCCTGGGGAAGATGGATAGGGTTTTGACAGGTAGAACCTGCCGGGGAGGGAATTCCAGAAAGTGTGGGCTACATAAACAAGCCCTGAAGGCAGGAAAGTATAAAACATTTTTGGAGAAGAGCTCCAAGTTCCATTTGGCTGGAACATTGGGAAATGAATAAAGAGTAATGGTAATTAAGATTGTAAAGGAACATTTGGACCACAGAACACAGGGAGTTTGCACTTAATTCATAGTCAATGGGGAGCCAATGAATGGTTTTTGGAAAGAGTGACGCGATTAAACCGGCATTTAAGAAAATGAATCTGGCTGCACTGTGCGGGATCAGAGAGCTCTGGAGCAGGGAGGAACCAGAGGAGAACCCCAGGGGAGGTGAGAGCTTGCCTGGTCCTTCTGAGGGCTGATGGTGGGTTGTGGCACGTGCCATGGCCCCAGGCTTGGTGTGGCCTGCTGGACAGTCCTGGACCCTTTCCGCTTACGGTGACCTCAAGGGAAATAAGACAGAGAAAGGCAAATACAGCATGATAATCACTTACACGTGGAATCT
This sequence comes from Ailurus styani, assembly GCA_002007465.1. Taxonomy (NCBI): domain Eukaryota; kingdom Metazoa; phylum Chordata; class Mammalia; order Carnivora; family Ailuridae; genus Ailurus; species Ailurus styani. The sequence goes on from LNAC01000555.1 coordinate 640,211, forward strand.
ATTTTTTTTTAAAAGTCAAACTTACAGAAACAGAGAGTAGAAAAGTGGTTGCCAGGGGCTGGGCTGGGTGAAGGTAATAGGGAGACCTTCGTAAAAGGGTACAAATACCTTTCAGTTATAAGGTCAGTAAAGTCCGAGGATCTAATGTAACACAAGGTGACCTCACAGACCTTCTTCAACTTATGTTGGGGTTACATCCTGATAAACCCATCGTTGAGCTGAAAATATCATTAAGTCAAAAATGCATTTAATCCCCCTAACCCGCAGGACGTCACAGCTTAGCCCAGCCCACCTTCGATGTGCTGGTAGCACTCACAGGAGCCTACACTTGGCCAAGAGCGTGGAACACGGCCTACGGTATAGTAAAGAGGCGCATATCTCACACAGTTTGTCGGTTACAGTCCTGAAAGTGAGAAACGCAGTGGCCCTACGGGTACAGAATGGTTGTCAGCATATCGGTTGTTCACCCTGGTGACCGCTAGGCTGCCCAGGAGCTGCCGACACCCAGCATCATGAGAGCTTCATATCCCACATCACTAGGCGGGGAAAAGATCCAAATTCAAAATGGGAAGTACAGTTTCTACTGAATGCTCATTGCTTTCCCACCACCATCAAGTAAAAAAATCATTAAGTTGAATCATCCTCAGTCAGGGACCATCAGTAGTTAATAATGCTACGCTGAACAATTGAAATTTGCTAAGAGAGTAGAACTTTAGTGTTCTCGTGAATGAATGAATGAGATGATGCATCTGTCAATTAACTAGATGGGGAATCCTTTCACACTGTACGCATATATCAAATCATCAAAATAATACACTTTAAATACTTTTTATTTTATTTTGACAATTTTATTTGTCAGTATACCGCAAGAAAGCAAAAAAAGAAAATTGGGGTAGCCAGCAATGGGCACTGGGGGAGCTTTAAGCCCCTCCCATGACAGTGGTATTCTCAATGTGACAAAACAGCAGCAGGTCCTATGAGCTGTTTTCTCGAGGGCACCTGGGGGTGAGTCTCTACCCGGAGCTTTGCCGCACCCCTGCTCCTGTCCTGCCCTCTGGGAGGCCGAGCCACTCGAACGCTCGAGAGCTGGGAGCATGAACTGAACTCGAGCTTGTTGTGCATTAACTGAACGGTCACCTGACTTTACTTTAAAATTCTGTGAATATTTATGAGTGAGCTCTTGCTTAATGAAGAGGGGAACAGAGACATTAATGAGCTTTCTTTACCCCCGTTGAGCTTGGGGATTTTCTTGTTTCATATCTCTGATCTCAATTCCAACCACACTGTGCCTCTCTCTCTCCCGCCTCCTCAGAGGTGAGAAGACCCGCTGTACCCCGTTCACCCTAGGAGCTAGGCGGCGTCAAAGCAGACGCAAGCAGAGAGGGGCACGTGTCTACTTGTGGGCACACACGTGTGAGCACATGTGGGCAAGAGGCTGGGTGTGCACACGTGTGTGAGCCCTCCTGGCCGCAAAGAAGGCCTGTCTGGGTTCAAAGGCAAGCTGGAAGTTGCTTCTCCTCCTGAGTTGAGCCTTTCAGAATGAGAGAAAGATAAGGCAGGACGGTGGGGTGGGACTGGGCCCCCTCTTGGCCTTGTGTCCTGGGGGCCTCTTCAGGATCTCCTCACAACGGGACAAGGCCTGAGCCTTGCGCCCCTGACCCGTGTGAGCCTGAGAAGGCTCTGCAGACAGCGAGGCCCAGATCTGCCCCACTGACCTGGAAGAGGAGGCGAGGAGGCTCCTTGGAACAGCCGGCCCAGGCAGGGTGTGGAACAAGGAGAACGCGTCGGCAATATACGTTCCCACCTGCCCCCAGGAAGCTCGGACAACACTTGGTCCCTCGCTTATGCCCGTTCCCCTGGGGTCTCTGCCCAGTGTCTGAGGGATGGGAAAATGCCTGGTGATTGCAAAACTGATAGATCAATAGGAGAGTCACCTGGGCGGCTCAGTTGGTTAAGCATCTGCCTTCAGCGCAGGTCATGATCTCAGGGTCCTGGGATTGAGCCCCGTGTTAGGCTCCCTGCTCAGCCTGCTTCTCCCTCTCACTCTGCTCTCCCCTCCGCTGGTTCTCTCAAATAAATAAGTTAATTAATAAAATCTTTTTTAAAAATTGACAGATCAATAGGAGAAAAGCAGAAGAGGCTCTCAAAAGGGTGAAAATTCCTCCCTGGTAAAATGTCAGGTTGCTTTTCCCTGGCCTTCTCGCCAGCCTGCTGCCCCGGGGTCTCTGCAGCTCTCGCTGCCTGACCCCCACCTGCTTTCCGCCCCCGATCTGACGTTAGTCACCTTGCACCTCAGGCCACGTTTGACCAAAGCCAGTGAGAAGGTGTTCTCCTCCTGCTGAGGAGGAAGAGCCCAGGCCTAAGGTCCCCTCAGTCCTCCGGGCCCTGGTCCTCTCCCACCTCCACCCAGGGGCGCCCTTCCACTGAATCTCCCCACCCCCAGCTGCTTCCACTGCCTGGAACTCACCAGCCCAGGAGAAATGCCCACGAAGCCCAGCCCCGGACACCGGCTGGTAAGACACTCGCTGATAATAACTGTGTGTGTGTGTGTGTGTGTGTGTGTGTGTGTGTGTGTGTCTGCACATTAGTGCGCACGCACACACATGCACACGCCTATAGGAACAGCTCACACCTGGTATTAGGCTAAACTGCCAGCCCCCGTGCAGTTAACAGATGCTAAAGAACTACAAAGAGAGAAACTAAAAACTGGATTGTGGTGTAAGAGCCAACCTAATTACAGCTCTTTAGGAGCGCTCTTTACTATTTATGTCCGATCACATGTGCGCAGTGGCTCTTTTGCTCGTCGCTGACGTGATAGATCATTTCTGTTGTAGGTGTCGCTTGACGACAACACAAAACCTTGTGTCCACATGCTCTGCTATCACTCATGTAGTGTTATGATCTGCGCCCTCTTTTCTTTCATCAAGTCTGTTTCCATTGGAAATGGGAAGCATGCCCCCTTTTCATTGAAAAATACAGAAAACCAAAAGAAAGAAAATGCAGAGGGGAGGAGGAAGAAATTAACCAGGATTTCTGATCACTCAAACAATATTCACACTCTTACATTGTTATGCTTGAAGTTGGTCATTCCCTTTGTCTGATCTAATTGGCGGAGGCCCTTGTGCAAGACATTGGGGTCAGTATCAAGGGTGCGCTGTAATAGAGTTGAGTTGAACATCTTCATGCCTGCACTTCGGATTTGCCCTCAGGTGAAACAACGGAGCCGAGCCAATGGTCTCGGCCACTCTTAACCCTCTTAATGGATTTTGCCATGTCACTTTCCCAAAGGGTTGTACCCGCTGGCAGGATATGAGGGTCCCTGTTGCAATCCATCCTCTTCAGGACTGTTTTCACCTTTTTCTCCCTAAATTTTGCTAATTTGGTGGACTAAAAACGACAGTACTTCCTGGCTGCCTTAATTCGCATTTTTTTTCATTTATAGTGAGTTTGGGTATTTTTCCATGTGCTTATTGACTACTGGCAGTGTTCACAACATTTGGAAGTTAGAAAAAAAACTGATTTTTGCATGGATGTGTGCATATGGGTATGGGAATGTGTGTGTGTGAGAGAGAGAGAGAGGCAGAAAGAGAGAGAGGTAGAGAGACTTTGCAGCCTGCACAAGCCTCTCAGAGATCAGATGCTCCCGTTTGTACATTTGTAGGTGTGGGTGTGTGTAGTGGTGATGTGAGGTTATTTTCACTTTCTTGTGGGAGACAGGGAGGTGAAGAGGGAAGAAAGTGAGCTCTGGAAGCTTTCAGACTCAGATTCCGTGTTCCCCAGTTAGTAGTTGTATGACTAAGGCCAGCTACCTGCCCTTTAGTTTTTAGTCCTTGTTGCATCATCTGTAAAATGGGGATACTATCTGTGACACAGAATTGTGGAGAATATTACATGAACCAACAAAGATGCCGCAGAGGCCCCCTCCCTAAGAGTTCCCCTTGTCTTCTCCCAGTTCAGGGGTCCTGGTGGGCATGTTAGGATGCTGATAGAGACCCGATAGAGGATGGTCTCCCGGGAGCCATGCCAACCACTTCTCTGCCTTCTAGTCACTAGCGAAGAGTGTGGCCCATTCTTCAGGTTCTACAAATGTGTGTGGAATGGGTGGACCTCTGTATGATGCATGTGGCCTTCCCTGGAAGAAACAAGAGGTCTGAGTTCATTCCACTCCGACCATCTAATCTCGCTCAGGTGCTTGAGGGCACGCCAGGTCTGGGGGTGACCTTTCCAACTTGACATGTTAAGCTCCTCTCATGAATAAATCTCATATGCCTGAGAAAGGAGGAGGAGGCCGAGTGCCAGTGGGAGGGCCAGTGGGGAACTGCCACTAGGCATCCTCAGGGAGAAAGGCTGGGGTGTTGGGGCTCATGCCTTTCCTGGGGAGTTAGCACAGTGGCTTGCAAGCCGGCTCTGGGGCCAGGCTGCCTGGGTTCATGTCCTAGCCCAGCCTTTTGAGCCAGGGCCTCAGCTGCCCCTCACTGCCTCAACTTCTTTATCTATACAAAGGGAATACTGAGAACACCTCCCTCATAGACAGTTGTGAGGATTAAGGGAGAGAATTCATGGAAAACTCTCACTGCCTGTCGTTCTATCTGCTTGGGAAGGTAGCTGTCACTGTTCCCATGGTAACCCCAGCCTGCTTCTTGTCCCCTTGTCCCCTTGCTTCCTCCCGAGGGTCCTGGGAGTGGCTGCTGGCGGTAGAGGTAGAGGCTAGGCACCACCCCAGGGAGGATTTTTTTTTTAAGATTTTATTTATTTATTTGACAGAGAGATATAGAGAGTGAGCACAAGTAGGCAGAGAGGCAGGGAGAGGGAGAAGCAGGCTCTCCACCCAGCAGGAAGCCTGATGCGGAGCTCGATCCCAGGACCCTAGGATCATGACCTGAGCTGAAGGCAGCCGCTTAATCAACTGAGCCACCCAGGTGCCCCAGAATGTTTTTTCTACATGGGAATATCTGGGAAAGCCCAGAAATTCCTACCCCACTCCCCCCTGCTTCTGTCTTGAACTGAGGCACTTGCAAGTATCTTGAAGGGAAATGACTGACCAATAAGGAGAAGAGGAAGGAAATGAATGACAACCATCAGTGGGCAAAGCGGCCAGTGGGGAAGTCAGTGGGGCCCCCAGAGAGCCAGAGATGGCCCTGGAGGGGCGGGCTCAGTTTCCCTGAATGTAGTATGGACGCCCCACCCCCTTAGTTTCTAGTAGTCCAGGTTCTCCACCAAGGCCCGAAGAGTTCAGACACATCCCTGGGCCTCAGCTGTCCCTTCTGCCAACGAGGGAGAATTGACTGTTCCTCTCCGAGGCAGGAGGAAGCTGAACTGACCAAAAGTCTGCCTACTGCTTTGTGTTCTTTGTATAAAGGCGCCACATGGGTCTGGATACAAATATAGCCAGGTATTCTGCTATTTGATAAAAATGTTAGGGCACTGGGCCTTCCTAATATAGCTGAGCAGACACATCCACGGCCTCGAGTGGAGAAGATAAATAAGCACGTGTCCCCGACATCAAAGTTGCGGGCTGGGGAGACGGATAACCCTGAGGGAGAAGTCGGCCGCCATCTTGGCCCCTGGGCCCGTGTCCCCCCACCAATGGGATACCCATGGAAAATAGAGGCTGTGTGTTTGCATTGGTTCCCTGGCTGTCGCCTCCAGGCCCCCGAAGCAACTATTTATCCCAGCAGTTAGGGCTTCTCTGGTAATCGGTCCTCGGCTTTAAGCACTTGTTCCAGCCGGATGAATCTGAGAGATAAGAGGATGACAGGGGCACCTCGTTTCCTCATCACGCAGCCCCTGCTGTGCACAGAACTCCTGCCGGGTCAGGTCAGACACGGTTCCGCACCCTGAGACGCACCCATGTCTCATCCACGGGGATATCCTCCCAACAGATGCGTTGGCTTCTTGTGCTGTGGAATCTGCTGCGCTGTAGTCTGTCAACTGACATGTGGGGCTCCTCCACCGGTCTGCACCTTCTGAGAGCTGCTTTAGCTTTCTGTGCCGGCTTCCAGACAGCCGGGCCCCTGGCACAGGTGAATGAATGCCTCTATCCTGTGTCTGATACCGGGCTCCCCGAGGCTGGGCCCATCTCCTTTGTTCGTCCCCGTACTGGAGACCCACTCTGGGGCCTGCACATCGTAAGTGCTCTTCATTTGATGAGTGACCGGGATGTGCGGCAAATCTGGGAGAACTCAGAAAGTGGCGCGGGGAGAGGGGGACCCCACAACAGAAGAGGAGGGTGTGCGTAAAGGCCTCAGCACAGTGCCCAACAAAAGAGAATCCCTCACTGAGTACTATTGTGGTTACCTTGAGCAAGTCACCGAATACTGCCGAGCCTCCCATGAAATCCAGCTGCCACAGGGTTCTTGCAGGTGAAGCCTGCCTGGTTCCTAGCAAGTCCCCGTCAGTGTCACCTGAACCCAGCCAGAGAGCCAGCCCCTGGTGCAGGGGTGAGGGGCATGGGCCTCCATGGCTGAGAAGGTCTAAGCCAACTAAAGCTGCTGGCCTCTGGCTACAGATGGCTCTGCCCCTGCCGACCCCAGTATCTGGGACCCAGAGACATTTCACACATGTGCCATAATGCAAAGACGGTCGGGAGGTCCAACCTGGAAGACCAGATGCCCCAGCCCAGGGAGAAGAGGCTCGGCCGTGACTCTGAAGCTCAGCCCCCTTGTTGCCATGGCTCCTTTCCGACTCTTCATGTATTTTTTAAAAGTATGTAATTTCCTAAAGGGAAATTAAATTGGATTGTGAGTTCATTTGAGGGACTGTGGTCTGATCAGGCTGGCACCAGAACGGCAGTCTCCTAATCCTCGTTGAGGCTCAGAGGGTGATCTGGGGGCCCCCCTGTGTGAACTTTTCCCCACACCCATCTGGTGGCCTTCAGCTGAGGTGCCCCTGCTCTATCCCAGCTGGCTTCCCAGAGCCTTGGGGTTCCTTCACAGAGAAGCCTGAGCCAGCTACCCCTGGCGCCATGGTTCTAGGTGGCCGGCCACGTCCCCGCGGGGGTGAGCTTCTCCCAGGATGCTGGGAGATCACCTTTCTGAATGACCTCCATGCCCGAGTGAGAGAAAAGCCAAGAGATGGGCACCCAGGCGTGTACTCCAGCCTGCACCCAGCAGCCGGGGTGATGGGGCTTTGGTGAAGATAGTGGGTGAAGCAGGGCCGGGTTTGAGGTCTGGTCCTCCTGCTCACAAGCTGGTGACCTCAGGGAAGTCATTAAAATAACAAGCCCTAGTTTCACCATCTGTGAAATGGGGACGATAAGAGAACCTCCCTGGCTGAGCCCTTGTATAGATCAAAACGTGAAAGGTCCAAGTGAAGAAAGCACTGGCATGCAATGTGGCATACAGTAAGCACTCAATAAATGTGCCATGCCCTTATTTTTATGGTTTGCCTACTTGGAGGGCAGATCCTGCCCGGGCAGGCCCTGGAAGAAAGCCATACTGCAGTCTGATTGCATCTTAACACTGACCCTCTGCACCAAAACCCCTCTGACTGCTCCCTATCAGACGGTGGTCAGTGCCCAGGGACCCCGCTGTCCTTTCTGGTGCAGCGGTGGCACACGGGACCCCTTGGCATAGGGGTGAAGCCAACTGAGTAGATGACTCCAGGGATGTGAAAGCTGGCTTCCCCAGGGCACCCAGTGGAACCAGGGAGACGGTCTTGCTGTCCCTTTCCCTCCTCATTACCACTGTTGGCGAAGGCCGACTAGGCAGGCACCAGCCCCAGAAGAGCATCACCCCACCCGGGAATTAACGTCAGGTTTCAGAAGAGAAAGTCAGAGAGACTGGCCCCAGTTGACCCTGCAGGTGGCAAAGTAGAGTCATCCTTCTTGTTCTTAAGCCCCACTTTGGCCCGAGCTGCCTCCTCCTGTGTGTGGGACTCACTCTGTGTGGGGCGCAGGGGGCCAGGCAGCGGGGGGAAGAAGACATGTCTGAGTCCCCATTCCCTAGGCCCAACCTCTCAGAGAAGCATGCCTGTGTTACTCACCTATTCTCGGTGAGTAATGTCTCTCCAGGGGAAGTTTAAAATAGAACTTTAGTCATACCTTAATGGAGCCGATTGATTTCTAAAAACAATCAAGCCCTAGTCCTGCACAGCCGAGACTGCTGGGCACGGACAGAGAGGGCAGGGGTGCGGATTGTCCGTCCCCAGCAAGACGGTCCAGAGTGCGCACAGGCCCGGGAATCCAGTGGCAGCATTCACCCAGGACCCAGAAACACAGGTTCAAGCCCCTCAGCCGGCTCACCCTTCTGCTTCCCTCTCCTGCCCTTCGCCGAGTCCCACACCCAGGTAGGGCGAGGGTGACCCTGCACAGGTAACCCCGGTTTCATGCATTCAACGTATTGCTTGAGCACCTGCTGTATGCCCAGCACTGTTGGGAATGCCTGGGTTTGAGCAGCAAATGGAAAATATATCAGCCCCTGTATTTATATAGTGTTTCCTGGCTTTGTCCAAATTCCTTGGCATCTTTCATCCCCCTTTGATCATACGATGGCCAGTGGAACAGTGTGTCTGATGAACACATGGCCTGGATCTAGTGCACTGTGGCCTCACTCAGGGAGCACGGAAAAAAAAGAGCACATCCCTTTTCTTCCTGTGTGCAGGTGACCCAGGGGTCACCACGCCGACAGAGCTGATGGGGGAAGTAAAGCGGAAATTCCCATTGCAGGAGAGCTTTGGAACCAGGCCCCTCCTCTCGAATGGCATCGCCTAGATCTCTGCTCCCTCACTCAACTGTCTTACACAGATAAAATCTGCTTAAATTGACTATTGATTATGGTGTGTGGAAGGTGTCCCTGCCCAGCCGGCTGCGTGAGTCAGCCCGCCAGAGGCCCGGGCAGCTGCAGGAGTGACCGCCAGGGGCTGGAGAAAGTGTACATGTGAGACCAATTATGCCAGCCCCCACTTATTAACTTGCCTCCTTTCGCTGCTGCCAGCACCCTTCACAGCAAAGACCCCAAGTTGTTAGACCCTAGGGAGAATCCCTGCTTTCTGCACGTACACACACACACACACACAGCGCCAGAGTCTGGAAAAGCTACAGCCAAGTTTTACTCTCATGTTCAGCTACTCAGTGGAGGGTTCCTTTGCCTTTTCTGTTATTAAAGCTTTGGGCTGACAGCCGCAGACCAGTTCCTGAGGTCCTGGGAGGTTACCCTGTCCTCCCCCTTCGCAGAAACGTCGACAAGAAACACTGCATTTGCTGTTAGCTCTGGGGCTGGAGAGATACATTTTCCACCTTCCTGGGCTCAGCTAATTGGTCGTGGATCATCACTGAGGAGAGAAGGGGATGCTTTTCAGACACCTGCCATTTCTCCAGCCGGATGGATGCGTGGGGAGAAGTTCAGGGCCTGTCAGCCTGTGCCTGGCAGAGACCATTGGCTGTGGCCTTGGGACACAGTAGGTGAAAGGAGCCCAGAGCATGGCTCCTTCCTCTGGCCCATGGGTCCCGGGACAATCAGGAGCCACTGTTCTCAAGGTATTTGGTCTCAGCATGAAGGCTCTACCCTCCTCCGGCAAGGTAAAGGCCCATTCTATAAGCCCCAAATCAGAGGAAGGAAATAAAAGCTGGTGGGGAGTGGGGTTTAGCAAGAGACAATAGCATCCCCCTGTCTATTCAAGATAGAGCCTCACATTGATTCCGAAGGCCCTTCCCTCACTGACCCCTTGGTTATCTGCTCCCCGATCAGGGGCAGAAGGGGCAGCCAAGAGCCCAAGCAGTTCATCCATCCTTGGTCTCAGTCATTTCCTGTCCACACTGCCGGTGCTGGACCAGGAAGCCACTTCTTACTTGAAATTTCCGGTGCTGCCTTGGGAGCCCAGGAGGGGCTATGAAAAACCATTTTGGCCAGACCAGATATCAATCGGTGAGTGGAGAGAGCCCCAGAGCAGCCTGGGCAAATCAAGGTGCCCTCAAGAGGGCCTGTGTCTCCCTTGAGCCCCTGGATATCTGGGGAGCAGGGTGGGGACCCCATCTTGATCACTTGTGTGCCCCCAGCTCTCCCGAGTGCCAGGTGCGCAAAGGCCATCAACCAGTACTGTTTAAACTGAGCCTCCTTGTTCTTGGCGAACGCTTGATCAAATGCATGTGGGTGTGTACGCACATACATATGCACACATCACGCAGAGGAAATAGAATGTGATTTTTTCTAAGTCCGGAAAAATAATTTTCAGCTGTTGAAACAGAACAGGTAAGGACAGGGCATCGGATTCTGTAGTACCCTCGGGCTCTTTCTAATCAAAACACAATGTTTCTCCTTGCCGCCTACACAGAGCACCTCCCTGGCCTCCCAGCTCCACCTGCTATGGCAGGCGGGCACCCACCCCCAAACCCCCCCGCACAGCCCAACCTCCCTCAGCCAGCCTTCCCCAAACTCAGCTCAGCCCAGCACCTTTCTCTCTCTTCTCCCAGAACCAGTCCCCGTCCTTCTCCCTTACACTTCAGGCCCAGGGAAGGGGAGACAGCCATGGGCCCTGGGTCTGCCTCAATTCTGTCCACTTGTGTCCTCGAGGCGGGAGTCTGACATGGCCCAGATCAGGGGTTGGGTATGGGGTTGCTCAGGGTCTCCCTATCCCTCTTGCTCCAGGGCTTGGAAATAAGGACAGACCCTAAGGCAATGTGCATCTCTGGCAAGGCCCACTTGTGAATTTCAAAAGCCCTAGACAGCTGGAGGCTACAGAAGAGAAGTACTGCTTGCCGAGCCTGGTGATTTCACTGGTCTCATTAATGGCCCCTCCCACTCAACAGCTTGGCTCATCAGATTCTCCAGAAGGACCTTAGATCGGAAGGTGTGCTGGAAGAGGAAAGCTTAGGACAGCCTGTGCATGTTCCCTGTTGACCCTGAACCCGGAAGCATTTGCAGCAGCTCTTGGTCGGCTGTTGCCTCAACCCATCACTGATGGGAGAATGGGTTCAGGAAGTGGACCATGTTCTGGAATCCAACAGACTCCTCTTCCTTGGAACACTAGCTGCAATCAGGAAGTCCTTGCATCCGTACATCATCACAGCAAAGACGAGGAATGGGTTTGTAGACTAGGAAACTTTCAACCAAGGGACAGAGTTTTGGGTGTGACTTTAATTCTTGCATTCACTGATCTCAAGAAATAAACAAGGTCCTGTCAATATGAATAAACAAGTACGAAGATGCTAAGAAAATTCAGCATATTGGAGTGATGGATATCAGGCCAGATGAATCAGAGAAGTTTTCCTGAAATAAGAAATATTTTTTAGTACTCGAAAGAGGAAAAGGAAAGAAACTAACACTTACCGAGTTCCTACATCCATGTGTCAGGCTTTGGAACAAGACACAAGTACTTTCTCATTTGTTCCCGTGTGCTCTGTTCTGGATAGTTCCTTCCAACTTGCAGTGCAACGATTTTCTCCTCAGCTGTGCTTAATCTACACTCAGCTCCATCCATCAAGTCCTTAGTTTTTGGTTGTTGTGGGTTTTCAGTTCTAAAATTTCTATTTAGATTTCTTCAAAATTGCTAGATCTGCTTTTTAGTTTCCACGCCCTGGCAACATGCTCAAGCTTGCCTTTTATTTCTTTGGATTGTAAACATAGCTGTCTGCGGGTGATGATTCCAGCATTCAAGGGTACGTGCCTCTCTCCGTTGCCTGTCATTTCCTCTGGTTCTCACTCACAGTGTCTTCTTTCCCTGTGTTCTTTGACTCTGTGCTGGACACGGTATGGAAACGACATTTGAAGGAATAATCCATGGTTTAGGATGAGAGCAGTCTTCCTGCAGACAGGATTCGAGTTTGCTTCTGCCAGACATTTGGGAAGGTTGCCCGTGCAAACCACCTTAGTCTGGATTCCTGGACCCAAATTAAGGCTCCATGTTCGTAAGAGGGAATATTACTTTCAGTTCATCTTTACCATGAGGGTAAAGCTCTGCAGGACCCTAACTTGAAAGAGGTGGGAAGTATTTATTCAGGCTTCCCACCTTTGAGGGGAGAGAGCATACTGTGAAATCCACAGCTCGTTTTTGTCACTGTGACTTCTGGATTAATTTATTTTTCAAAGACCAGAGTGGCGTCAAGTACTGGGCTCTCCTCCCTGAGCTCTCACCTCCTAAAGATTATGACCCGGTGTTTTCTCATTGATGATCTGAGATGTTTGCTGTATCTCTTCTAGTTTTTTTTTATTTGTCCTCAGAAGAGAGGTTTATCCACATTGTTAGCTTTCCATTTCTGGAAGCAGATGTCTCTTCTCTCATTTTCCCTTAGTAAGGTGACCGGGTGAGGTGAGCAGATAGGAACGTTCCCATTTTACAGATAAGAAAATGAGGGTCGGAAACTGCCCAAATCAAGTGTTCCCCGAGTGGAGGATACAGGAGTTGAATCCAGACTGTTCTGATCCCCAGACCCATAGTCTGCCCCCTCTTCCACACTTGGGAATTGGAAAAGAGGAGCAGGAAAGCTAAAGTATCCCTGAAAGGCTCAGAGGAAAACAGGAGAGCCAGGCGGTGAGGCCCCTGAACAGCTGCGTCCACAGAGCAGAGCGTCTGTGTCAGAAGAAAAATCCCCAAGTGGAAATGGCAGGCCAGCTTGTCCGCTGGAGCAGGGATCCATGTGCCCCCTTGGGTGACCCTGTTCCTGAGGACGCAGCTGCTCCCTACAGAGCTAGAATGTACAGGAGGCAGGTGGGCACCCAGGTTGGAGCATATGTGCCCCCCAGAGAGAACGCCTGATGTGGGGGGGGTGGCTAGGCTCGCATAGTGGAAGGGCCCGGGAGGAAGGCCAGAGGGGGGGGATTTCAGATTTGGCCTATTGGGGCCTCCACGGTGCTTGCTCACCCACCCTCCTCTCTTCCCTTCCTGCCTCCTCATCCTCCTCCTGCCGCCGGGAAGCCACCCAGCAGCCTTTCCAGAACACTCTGGTCCCAGACCTCTGAGTTTATGAAAACATAAACACATTCTGTAATTACTTCTCCCCCCACACACACACACACACAAGCCAGCTGCTGCATTTGTGTCTGCAGCACCAGGGGAATTCGAGCCAGAACTCCCCCACCCCACCCCCCA
>LNAC01000555.1:653524-713396 GCA_002007465.1 Ailurus styani
ACCCCCCACCCCCCAGCCCCCAGCCCAGCAGAACAGCAGACTGGACCCTCTGCATCCCTCCCCTCCCAGCTCTAATCTCACTCTCGGTCAAGTTTGCTTTCTCCCTAAACTTTAAGGCCTCCGCTGAGCCAAGCTTTTTAGAGGGAGTGGATTTATGCCCCTCGAGGACTTTCCTTTTGCACTTGGTAAAATTTCTAAGATTAATTTCCACACCATCCACACAGGAGGCTCATTAACACACAGAGGGTGTGCGTCAGTCCGGCTGTGATGGGACTCAGTGGGGACTCCACCAGCCAGGAGACAGGGAGGGCGGCCTGGGAAGCCAGTCAGGGCAGGGGCAGGGGACCAGGGGACAAGGCGGGCTCTGGGTGCATGCCCAGGTGGTGGCTGTGGCTCTCGGCCGAGCCCTGGAAGATTTCCTCCCCGCAGTGTCCCCACGCATCCCTTCTCCAGGGGGCCGAGGCTGAGACGCAGGCATTTTCCTCTTACAGATTTTCTAATGCTCTTTTTTCCCCCCTATTCGGGTTGATGTTTCGTCAAGATTAATAGTCGATTGAGTCATTTTTAAAGGGTCCCTTTGATGAGAGGAAAGCACATAAATAACCCCTGCCTATCACTTAGGCCGCCCTTGCCTTATGCCACCCGGTTCTGCTTTGTCGCCGAGAAGCCCTCTGCCCTTTGTTTGATACACCCTCGCCCTGCAGCGGGCTCACCCGACCCATCAGTCGGTTGTATGGGCCCTCAAGGGGCGATGGTGGAGTGGAGGGCAGGCAGATGCAGGATGGGGGTGAGGGGAGAGGGGGAGTGAGGAGGGGGCAGTGTAGCCTTGTTGGAGCCCGGTGGCCTGGACCCTGGCTTCTGGGTCCAGGATCCTTCCCTCACTGCAAAGTAGTGTTCAAGATCAGGGGCGCGAGCTCCAGGTCCGCTGTCTATCCCCTGTGTGATCTGTGTGATTTGGGGATTTGTCACTTCGTCTCGATGAGCCTCAGTTTCCTAATCTGCAAGTGGGGGTCATCACAGCCCATCCTGGGGGTGGTTGGGGGAATTAAATAAGTGTAGGCTCACAAAGTCCTGGGGCCAGGGCCCGGCACATGCTAAATAAGACTTCTTATGCTGGCGTTGCTCACATCCCCCTGACCCATCGTCTTCACTTGTGTTTCCTACAGAGGCTGCCCTGGTGGGCAGCCACGCAGAACCATGGGACTGGCCGGCTTGTCCCCTCCCTTGCAGCTGCAGCTGCACTGAGCCCACACCTCTGAAGGTGAATTGAAGGGCACAGGGCAGAAATGTTCTAAAGGGAGGGTCCAGAGTACAGAGGCTCTGTTACAGGCAAGGTGTATGCATTCACACTGGGGTTTAGGGGAGTCTGGGAGATGCAGGGCCCAAGCCCACGAGCCTCCCTCCATTCAGATCTAGTTAAATTAAATATCGACAGCCAGAGAGCATGCTGCCAGGGAAGACGGGAGACTCTGATTACCACGGGAACAGGGGAGCCCTTGCCCAAACCATCCCCTGTCATCTTGGCCAAAGCCAGAGAGGAGCTGGGATGAGATGAGAGTGGAGAAGAAGTGACATGCCAAGGACATGGGGATATGAAGGACAAGGGCTGGGCAGCTCCTGCCCTCAGTATTTATTGAGTACTTTCCGACTGGCCCAGCCCCATTTAAGCTCTATAGAAGGATCCAGAAGAGCAAAGACCCAGCCCTGCCCTCAAGAGGCAAGAATCTAGTTGGCAACACAAGGTCTACCCTCCATGAAACATTAAAGAGGCAACAAGGGATTTTGCAGGGTTGTCTGTCATACAGGAAAAATGAGCAGTGGCTTCAAACATCGCGGAAAATGAGGGGTTTGGAGTAGATCTTTTAACTTTTTTTTTTTAAGTGTTTATTAAGGAAAATCTCAAACATATACAAAAGTAGGAAGGAGTCAATGAAGCCCCATGAACCTACCCCCTGGCTTCATCTTATTCTTGGAGTATTTTAAGACAAATTCCTGATATGGAATTTTGCTCGTAAATTCTTTGATATTCATGGAGCGTACAATATTTGAGCTCTGACCTGGCTCAAGCGCATGGGTGGTGGTTGATGTCCGTGTATTCCTCTGGAGGGGCGAGGAGGAAGTGATGTGTCCATTTGGGGTGAGGAATGCTATTTTACACCCACACGGGCACGCGCACCTGCTTGTACAACCAGCGGCCCCAAGGGCCACCTCTAACCCACGCCGAGATTATCGTTCCTGTTCCTGGCAGACCTCAGCCCAGGCAAGGCCGGTGGGAACAGCTTGGACGTGAGGGTCCGAAAGAAGCAGAGTCCAAAAAGAAGTAGGGAAACATCCAGTTCTTCACCAACTCTGTGAAGAGCCCACTACCTGGCAGGCAGTGTGGTGGGCACTGGGGGAGGTGGTCCTGGGCCGGCAGGGCCCCTGCTGTCACTGGCTAGCCTGGGGAGACAGGCAGGGGTGAGGGCAGAGAGCAGACAGGCTGGTATGTACCAGGAGAGGGCTGTTCCAGGGGGTCACATGGAGAGGCATCTCACCACAAGTGGAGGCTAAGAGAGAGAGAGAGAGAGGGAGAGGGAGAGAGAGACAGCAGTTCTAGGACACAGAGGCTAATGACGGAGGCCAGAGAGGCCAGGATCCTCCCCTTCTAGGCCGGCGTGGGAGGCCGGGCACCTCCTGAGAACCAGGGGGTGCGGCCTCCTCACCCCATCCTTCCCCAGCCGCCTCGAGCAGGGTCCGCAAGACAGAGCCCAGCCTGCAGCTCGTTTCCACTTTCCAAAGCGAAAGAAACACGTCAGGGGGATGATCAAGGCTCAGCGAACGGAGGGAGCTGCCTCAGACTAGACCCCAGAAGCGCTGAGCCCGGGGCTGGCCGCGTGTGAGATGCCGAAGGCTTCTTCTGGGTTTTCCACAGCTCGGCAGAAGCATGAAATTGGCCGCAGGCCCCGGAGCAGGATTTGAAGTGCCTGAGATGAGGTTAGAGGTAGGAGCTAAGCGTCTTGGGGGCCCAGGGATTGAGTCCCTCTCCAGGCTCGAGGGCAAAGCTGCCGCAGAAATGAAGTCTCAGTCTAGTCTCCATCGCCATGGTCCCTCTGCACAGCCTGAGGCCTGTCCGTGCGGCCCCAGTGCTGAGGAGATGCACCAGGGAGAGACCCCGTCTTCGCGACAGTGGCATGAGGTTCACGAGGCACCTGCGTTCTCGCACACCTGGGGGCTGCCAGGGACGGGGGCACAAGGCACATGTGGGACAGTCACCTCCAGCACGGCCCACATGAAATGGAGAGCCACAGCCCCACTGAGGGGCTCGGAGGAGGGCTGTCGTGCCAGCAGAGGGACAGACAGACTCGGCGGCTCCTGCGGCAGAGCCGGGACTTAAGGGACAAGTTCCAGGTAGACTGAGACCTCGAGGAGTCCAACCGTGACCCAGACTGTTTGCTGCAGAAGGACGACTAAGCTCTCGGGTAGAGCTGACTTACGACTCGTTATGCATAGTTACGTAATTATACCTAGTTATATAGGTGTGGATAACTGTAGTTTACCTACGTGTGGTAACTACAAACTATACAGCTAGTTACAGCGAAGCTCACCTCACAGTCTACAAAGAGCCTTTAGAGACGCGACTTCCTAACAACCCTACGAGGGGGCTCCTTGCTCCGCCAGTGGTCGGATGAGTAAACTGAGGAAGCTCGCGGTTGCCTGAGGTCTTGGCTGAGTGGGAAGAGCAAGGACTGAAGCGAAGGTCTGTCTGACTGGAAAGTCTGTGCAGGGGAGGTCCCCAGCGGGTGGGAAAGGCCACCGCGGGGAGGACTCCCGTGCCACCCTGAGACTCGGAGACCGTGGGGACGAGGCGCAGTTCTGATAAGGCCTATTGGAAGCGGGAGTCCATCTCCTGGTCCTTAGAGGGTGGGGTGGGCGAGGAGGGGAGCGAAGACCCCCAGGATGAGGGCGGGCAGCCCTGGACAGTACCGGGTAGAGGGGAGGGGCCGCTGGAGCGGACTCGGTTTACCCTCTGGGCAGCGTGGCCGTGCTGGGACGAGTGGGGCCATCCGGTGACCCGTGAAGCCACATCGCTTAGCCCTCCACCTGTTGGGGCCTGGGGCTAAGACCCCTGCCAGCCCTGCAGCGCTTGCCTCCTGCCCGCTCCCCTCCGGCCTGTCCCTGCCTCTACCACCGTCCCAGCTGCAGCTACGCGAGCAAGAGCTATGCTAGCGGAAGCAAGCGACCTCCAGAGAGGGTCCCCATCAGCAATAAGTACTCACTCCCCAACACTTTGTCCCCCTCGCCACCTCCCCACCCCAGCTTCTACCTCCCAGCTCCAGGTCCCTCTGTGGACTTTGACCTCATTGCGCCATCCCCCTCCGTGGCGCCATCTGGTGTCTGCCCCTGGCCACACCCCCGCCTTTGCTGTCCTGACCTTCTGGGCGCTTCCCTCTCTCTCCCAGAATCCACCCACGCCTTCTGCAGTCTGTGCCCACTCTGGCACTCACCAAAGGCTCGTCCTGGCCTGTCATGCTCCACTTTGTAGTTGAGGCAGCTTCTCCCTGCCCAGGGCGGCAGAAGGCTGAGAAGCTGCCCCGGGGAGAAGAACTGTTGGAAGGAACATATGGACAAAGCGAAGCAGATGGCGCGGGCCTGCGGGACAAGGTCTCTGAGGGAGCACCGGGGCTGGACCAGACATGTGTGCTGTTCCTCGTGGCTCCTCCTCATCAACCTCTCCTCCTGAGAGTGCAGTGGGGGTAAATGGGGACAAGTGTCCTGGGGGCTGAGCCTGGGGAGAACGGCCGAGCAAGGCCCAGTTTGCAGAAGAGCATGCCGGTCGAGATCGGGGCTGGGACTTTGGACGTGCCAGTGTGATTCATGGCCCTGGGCGCCCCACACTAGGGCCTCTGTGCCCTCTCCAGACCCTGGCCGGGTCCAGTCAGGGACCACGGCTTCGTGGCCTCCAGGGCCCCAGCCCTTCCACTTCTTCCTTCCGAAGGACACGTGACCTTGCAGACCATGCTGGGAGCCAGCCCATTCAGAGCACAGGGAACAGCTGAGGGGGTGTATAGGAAGTATCCCCAGAAATAACCAAATCCCAGTTTTCATTTGAGTATTTTTCCATTGACGGGAGACCAGCAGTGAATGTAATTACATCTCTTTTCCTGGTTTTTACACGAAGGTGGCTGGCTGGCTGGTTGGCACTATTCCTGTCTAGTTATAACATTGAGTTGTTGTCTTTATTTTGTTGTCTGCTTATCCTCTATGTACTCGCCCAGGCCACTGTGTCTTTCCTGGGAGCCGTGAGAGCAAAGGGGATTGTGTCTGCACCAGAAGCAAGCTCCGTTCAGCACTGGGACGTGACTTCAGTGGTGGCCTCTCTTGATGACATGGTCATTGAGGGCAACTCCGTGGTCTTCACAGCCCTCCTGTCTGTCATGATATGGACAGACTCAGGGACAAGGTGACCACGTGAGGGTCCTCAAGGATGAGACTGGGAGGTGGAGGTCTGTTTCCAGAGGCTGAACCCATGAGGGAGAAGCTGTTGATTTCAGTAATAATTAACCTCAGCATTTAATTTTTTCACTTCTGGAAACTACATTTGGTTCTTTTCCATGGGCACCTGATGATTTCCGATAGAGTCCTTTTGCTGACTCATCTTTGTGATTCCACCCTTTACTTTGTAAAACCATTTCGTACATAACTCTTCTGTGCCCATCAGTTTCAGTGTCTGAAGTTCTTGGGGTGGGGGGGGAGTACCTCCATCTCTTATTGGTTTCTTTCTGTTGACTCTCATTCACAGTTGCTTGCTTCTTGAGGATTCTTTTTTTTTTTTTAAGCAAACTCATATTTACATGATCTTAATCTCTGGGAATCCTGAAGGTCAGGGTTAAGGGTGTTTTCCTTTGGACTGGGCTTACCCAGAAGCCAGGTAGCTCGACCCTCTTGGGAGCACTTTAGCCCACATGTGGGGCCTGGCCTCACTTGAAGACTCTGAGAGTTCTTTTTCTGCTGTTGGCCCAAGGTTCAGGGTCTGGTGACAGGTCACAGCTTGCCAGTTGCTATCGGCATGTACGCCCAGCTCAGAGCAACCATGTTCCTCCCTCTGCTTCCTGCTCCCTCTTGCCAGTCGTGACTTTCCCCTGAGGTTTGTCCCTCTTTATTGGGGGTAACATGGATTTCCCCTACTGCACGTGAACCCAGCAATGCATCAAAAAGTATATTTTATTCCGGATTTAGATGTTTTGCTGCAGAAGGGTTCCCTGATGATGTCGTCTGCTAGAGTCAGCAGTTCCATTGCTAAATCTGTTTATAGTTCACTCACTCGTTCAAAAATTTTCCGAGTGTACATCATGTGCCAGGCATGATTCTAGGTGCCGAGGATGCAGCCTCTCCCCTCCTGGAGCCTGTGGCCTGATTCCAGAAGGAGCCAGTCCCAGCGGTCTAGTCCAGTCCACGTAACATACGCCAGAGTGGCTCCTTTTGCTCTTACTCCCTCTGAACTATTGTGTCCCTACTATCCTTCACACCTCGTGCCAGACACCAGGGACGCAGAGACAGAGAGCCCTGTGCTCAGACCCGCACTCATGGAAATGGGGAAGACAGCCGTTTCCGGGGGTGTGTTTTTGCACGGAGGAGTAATGTTCTGATGGAGGTGGAAAGACAGAGGAATGAGTGTTACTGTTTGGGGGTTAGGGAGGGCTGCTAAGACAGGTGACATTTGAACAACATCTGGAAAGATGAGTAGCTGTTGCCTGGGAAAGAGAGAGAGAGAGAGAACCCTTTCCAGCAGGGGGAAGGGCTGGGCAAAAGGCTTGTGGTCCTGGGGGAGCCCGCAGCTGGTGGGAGCACAGGCAAGTTCAGAGAGCAGGAGTGTAGACCCCGGGAGGAAGGGCCTGGTGGGAGCTTGGCTGCAGAGGCACACAGAGCTCGCCCGAGTGCCCCCCTAGGTTCCTCCCTTCTGTGCACCCTCACACTGAGCCAGGGACCAGCCACGTCCAGCAGGCTCTACTTCCTCCATACTGCCTCTAGGCCCATCCTTCCCAGCCCCACTGCCCCTGCTCTGGTTCAGGCCTCACCACTCCCTGCCTGGATGGGTTCAGTAGCCTCTTCACTGGTTTTCCTCGCCTCTGCCCCCGTCTCTATCCACCCCATCCTCCACTCTGTGCTCAGGGTGATCTTCCAAAGCATTTGATCCCGTCCCTCCCCCACTTAGAATCCTTCACTGGGTCCCCTGGCTTTCAGGAGAAAGGTCAGAGTCCTCGGATCCACCCACAAGGACCTTGAAACACACCTGTGACCGTTTCTCCCGCCTCATCTCCCACCTGCCCTTCCCTGCAGCCAGTACTCTCTTCTTGTCCTTGGGCAGATCTCAGATCTTACTCACTCACAGCTCAAGCAGGCAGCCTGGGCCCCCACCTCCGGGAGGCGCTTCCCCCACACACACACCCCCCGCCACATGTAGAGCCGCTCCCTCTTGCTCACACAGGAGCCTGTGGGCATTCTTCATGTTACATTAGGACACTGAACCACCATCATGATTTACTTGTCTGTCCCCCCTGAGATCCTACGCTCAGGGGACATGCCTGTCTATTTAGCTTTGAATTGGCAGCACTAGCAAAGGGAGGGACACAGGGTAAACAGCCAGCAGGCGTTTGATGAATCGATCAGTCGGGAAGGACAGGGGAGGAAACGCGTGGGCCCGTGCAGGTTTGGGTGTGTGTGGAGCAAACACGACACGCAGAGCATTCTGAAGTCACGTGAGGCTCACACACTGACCTGGGCAAGCAGATGACCCTGTGCATTCTACTCAGCCCCTCCCAGCCGCAGTTTCCTCAAAAATGGGGCTAATGATACCGCGGAAGGTTATTAGGAAGCTCGAATGGTGCATATCGATGTTAATAAAAATAGACTATTTGTGGATTGTTATTGTGCCTGTCATTAGGGCCTCCTGCTCTGGGCCTCCGTTGTCCCCTCCGGGTCCACCCCCAGATGGGATCTTCAGAGGAACCAGGCTCCAAATGCCAACCCACCCTTTTGGCTCCTGGCTCACCACTGGGGCCACTTTGCGGGGAAATCCGGGAGAGTGCCTGGCTGCCGGGATGCGACCGGGGATGGGGGTTGAATTTTTAGGGGGATGGGTGGGAAGAGACATGTGGTGGAAAGGAAAAGCGACAGGAGGCTTTCATTTGGTTTTCCAAGTCCCCCCTCCTTGAGTACCCACAGCACAGGGCTAGCGTCTCTTGTAGGGGTCTAGCTAGGCTCCTGCCATATTTGTAGTCAACTCTGAAGGGCCCCTCTTGCTCTCTAAGCAGACTTCTGCCCACCTTGTTGGCTCCTCAGGGACCATGGCCTGGGGCTATAGGAACTAGTAGTTGTGTGTAGGGACTTTGGAATTTAAGAGACCTGGTTCTGCCACTGGCTAGTCAAGTGACCTTGGGCATATTACTTAACCACTCTGTGCCTCGGTTTCCTCATCAGGAAAATGGGCACAATAAGTGTATCAATTTCACAGGATTGCTGGAAGGAGCAAATGAGATCATGTATTTGTAGAACCCAACATGATATAAGAGCTAAAAAAAGAAAGAAGGAAAGAAAGTTACAGCAGTTCTACTCCATGGGAGGGGATCTGGACATGAAAAGAGGCTGACCAGAGGTTTGTCAAGTGATGAACTTGTCAGCCAGGCTGGTGTTTCCGTGTCCTCCAGGGTAGTCAGTCATTGTCCTTTGCCCTGGACAAGGAGGTGACCGCAGAGGTCTGAGTCCCTGGAACTCGCCATGGTGGCCAGCTGGCTCAGAGAAAGTGTCTCCCCACCCTGACCCCAGCCATCACTCAGCGGCTTCCACCCCCCAGCTGCACCCCCAATCCCAAGGGTCCAGCAGCAGAGGAGGGACCCAAGTCCAGGGGCCTCCCAGTGGAAAAGGTGGGTGCAGGAGTGGGTGTGGTGGTGAGGTGGAGATCTCCCCCCACCCCCGCGGGAACTCATCAAGGACACGTCTCCTTGACTAAGCTCCCAGCGGCGGGGTCCTGAATGGGCAGTGCCTGGCCTCCAGCAAAGAAGGGACTCCCCACCCACCGAATGCGCAGCCTCCCCCCTGCCTGAGAGGCAGGGGGCAGAATCCGACCAGGGAGCTTGGCTCACACTTATCTCTCAGCACCTGGAGGAGGAAGGGAAGGCAGCAATTACTTGTACAAGGCGGGTGGTTTGTGCAGCTTAAGTTCAGATAAAAAGTTTAATTATCCCTAAACCCTAATACAAATTAATTAGCCTTCCTTATTAGGAGGGTAAGCGTCCCTGCTCTTGCCACAGCCCAGACATCACTGCGGATTACCAAGAATGTGCTGGGAGAGGGGTGGACAGAGGGGCACCACGGAGGGCCTGCACCCCCACACCCCCACCCCGGGTCAGAGGCAGAGGGCTGCCTCGTGGTGGCCCCAGGTGAGGTCGGGGTGTGAGTCCTAAGTCTGGTGTGAGCACCATAGCTCCTCAGTCCCGGGAGACCCCCCCCAGGAGGGGCTGTGTCTCCTCCCTTCCTCTCCTCTGCTCTCAGAGCCAGGATGAGGGGTGGGGGAAGGGAGGCCTTATTTGCATGAGAAAAGGAAGACAAAAAGGAAATAAGGCTATAAGGCTTGAATTTTTTTTTCTAGGCCATGACATTTTCTTTTTTTCTTTTCTCACCCCTTTCTTTCCTCAAAATTCCACATAGAAAATAGGCCATAGATGCCATTCGGACTTGGAGCACCACTGTCTGCTCCCTCACCTCAGTGCTCCTGCCCATGGGGGGGGGTACCCAGGAGGCCAGGGGCCAAGGCGGCTGCTCAGGGCAGGCACTGCAGTCGTAATCAGCGGCTATTTAATGCGTGTTTACTGCGTAACAAGCATGTAGTCTTTGCAACCGCATTGCAAGGTGTGTTTTATTCATTCACTCACACATTCCACCAAAATTTATTAAAGTTTGAGCAGGGGAAGGACATGCTTGGATGTGCATTTTAAGAATGTGGTTCTTTGGGAATTAAAAGGGAACAAGAGTAGAAGTGAGAAGTCCTCTTGCAGACCCCCAGTCTAGAAGGCCCTGTGGTCCGGGCCCTGGATTTGTTTAATAAACATCAATAAGTTTCTTCATCTGTGCCCGAAATGAGCCTGTTCCAAATCAGACCTCACTAACCCCTCACAACAGGCCTGTGAAGTATAGGTACTGTTATTCTATCAGTCCCAGGAACCGCAGTCGTGGTCGGAGAAGTTCAGTGACTTGCTCAGAGTCCCCCCCCCCCGCCCCCGCTGCTAACAAGTGGCAGAACCCGGGTTTTCCTGGGAGTCCGCACTCCTAACCTCGGAGGCAGCCAGAGGTAGGGGAGTGGGTGAGCTCCAGCTGATTCCCCAGAGCCCATCCCCACAACCATCCTCGCCCCATCCCCCCACCAGCCCTCAAGGAGCCGGATGTGAAGGATGGAGTGGGGCAGTGGGAACAGACCCCCCCCACCCCGGGCTTTAGGCCGGCTAGTTCTGCACCTCACTCCTTGAGGACCTCAAACACTTCGCAGTCCTCTGTGGACATGGGCTCCGCGTCCCTAAGGATGGGGTTACTATGAGACCCATGGGTGCAGATAAAGTTCCCCACACAGGCTCCCGTAGTACGTTACCCCGTCCACCCTTCCATCCCCCATCCCCTCTTCTTCAGGTCCAATGTTCCTGGTCCCCTGATTATTTCCCTATGAGAGGACTTCTAGGCAATTCACCAGCCCAACCTCCCTTCTCTGGACGTGGTCCAGTTAATTACTGTCCTATAGAATGTATAGTCCCCTGAACTCCCCACAGCAGCCTGGAAGTGGTCTGTCCCAAGGGATAAGTACAAACACTGACTCCCTATTTCTGGGCACTGTACTCCCATTGGTCCAGCCTATGGTGGTCTTAGCTTTTTAGCAGCTGCATTACGCTGATGGCTACGATGAAGTAAAATTTCCCTGGTGATTTTAAATACGGATGGCTTTTAAGCTGGTTTTTCCCATCAGCTATACAAGTCATTGATTATTTGAATCAAAATGTTGGTGTTGTCATTCATCTTTGTTAAAATTAATCTGGCTGGTTTCACCCATGATTACAACCTGTTGAAATCCTTTTGACTCTGAAAGACCTCAATTCATAGTAGCGCTGTCATTTAGAAATTTGAAGAGCTTGCTTAAAAATAATCAGCAGCAGAGAAAGGCAGACAGCGTGTGATTTCGCTTAAATGTGGAATCTAAAAAACAAAACAAATGAACAAACAAAACACAACAGAAACAGACTCATAGATAAGAAACAGACTCATAGGGAAACAAACTGTTGATTACCAGAGCATCCAATGGAAGAAATAGGTGGGATAGATAAGGGGATTAAGAGGTATAAACTTCTGGTTATGGACTAATAAGTCACAGGGATGTAACGTTTAGCATAGAGAATAGTCAATACCGTCATAACTGTACTGTGTCAGGTGGCGACCACACTTATCACAGGAATCAATGCGTCATGTATAAAAATATCGAATCTCTATGACGCATGCCTAAAACCAATAGGATAGTGTATGTCAGCTATACTTCGAGGAAGGAAATTAATTTAAAAAATAATAATAATCAGCAGTACCCTGATCGATACCATCACCGTCATCCTTATTATCCTGGAATCCGAGCGGAAGGAGGTTAAAACAGAAACAATAATTTGTTGGTGTGCAGAATCAGAAGGACTGAACAGCTAAGCCGCAGGGAAGAAAAGAGCAAAGCTGGCCCTCGGAATCAGGGCAGGAACTCAGATTCCATCAGACTCCCTTTTCCACATCTCACCTCTTGCCCCGTGTCCACCTGACCCCTCTCTGACCACAGCCCAGTGCCTTCTCGTTACCACGTCAGCCCTGTGTGAAGAGATCCATCTCATCTCAAAGGTAACACTCCAGGGGAGGGAAGACGTTGCCCGAGATGAGTAGCCAGCAGGAAAAATGCAAATCAAAACCCACAGTGAGATACCACTTCCCACCCACTAGGATGGCTAGAATCAAAAGACAAATAGTAACAAGTGTCGGTGAACATATGGAGGAAGCGGAGCCCTAATTTAGTGCTGGTGGGAACGCGAAGTGGTGCAGCCGCTTTAGAAAACAGTTCGACAGTCCCCTACGCTGTTAAGTACGCGATTACCATGTGACTCTGAGAGAAAGGGAAACATCTCTCCACACAAAAACGCGCACACAAATCTTCAGAGCAGAATGGATTCGTCATAGCCCCAGAGCGGGAATGACCCAAACGTCCCTCAGCGGATGGGGGTGAAAGAGTGAACTGTGGGACATCCGTAGGATGGGATATTATTCAGCAATAAGAAAGCTTGAAATAATGGCCCCTGCTACCAGGGGGAGGAAACTTGAAGCCTTAGCACATCACGCTACGGGAAAGAAGGCAGACACAGAAGGCCACATATTGTGGGATTCCATCTACATGAAATGTCCAAAAGAAAGAAATCCACAGAGACAGAGAGTAGTTTAGTGGTGGTCTAGGGCT
Organism: Ailurus styani; assembly: GCA_002007465.1. Taxonomy (NCBI): domain Eukaryota; kingdom Metazoa; phylum Chordata; class Mammalia; order Carnivora; family Ailuridae; genus Ailurus; species Ailurus styani. The sequence goes on from LNAC01000555.1 coordinate 666,021, forward strand.
GAGGGGTGAGGGGTGGCATGATCCCCCACTGCTGATGGGTGTGGGTTTTGGTGAGAGGGTGGAGGTGATGAAAATGTTCTAAAATCAGACCGTCATGATGGTAGCACAACTCAGGAAGTACACTGAAAAATACTGAACGGTGGGCGTCTGGGTGGCTCAGTCAGTTGAGTGTCTGCCTCCGGCTCAGATCATAATCCCAGGGTCCTGGGATGGAGCCCCGCATCGGGTCCCTGCTCAGCGGGAAGTCTGCTTCTCCCTCTCCTTCTCCCCCCGCCCCCCGCTCGTGTGCGCTGTCTATCTCTCTGTAATAAATTAATAAAATCTTTTTTTAAATATTGAATTGTATGATTTAAATGGATGAATTGTATGGTATATAAGTCATATGTCAGTAAAGTTGTTAACAAATGAATCCAGGACACGTGTTCCCTGACCCAGCGTGAGTCAGATGCCTCATTCTGAACCTGTTAACCGTGCCTCATGGGAGCAGTGGCAGCGGGGAAGGTTTGTAAGAATATGGCTGCCCCTCTGAGAACCAGCTCCTCTGGGCAGAGTTTCTGTCGTGATGGCGGGGAGGGCACAGTTCCTAGATGGGTAGGCCATTGGTAGACAAAACAATAGGTTCCCACCGCACTGGCTATTTATAGAGAATTTACATTTACCCAGAGACAAAATTAAGTGCCTCTTCTGAATCATCTCATTAATTATTACAACAACCCTGTAAGTTAGGTATATAAAACCTATTTTATATTGGTAGAGGCTCCGCTTAAATAACTTTCCCAAGGTCACTTAACCAGTAAGTAATGTGGGGCCGGGGATCAACCTGGGACCTGTCTCCAGTCTCCTCTCTCAATCATTAGGCCATGCTGCCTCCCTCTGGCTTTACATAAGCGGTTGAGAAATTCTGGAACACACCACTGGAGACCGAGCTTCAATCCATTCTTTATTTCACTTATTTACCCTTTCGCTAAAGGAGACCCTTCTGACACGAAAGCCATGAACTTCCTTCCCTGGCCCAGGACCGCTGTTGGTCATCTTTGGAAAGTGCCAGAAAACTGGAGGTGTCTGTTCAGCCCCTCCTGACCGCACTGCCATCCACACCCATTCCTCCAGCCTGTCAAGGGTACGAAGAACTGGGACAAGAACACACCTCGCGAAGATCACGACGCAGTCGTCCCCTGATCCACCAGCCAGCAAACCCTCCCGAAACAAGAAATAAGGTTAATTTGGCCAGATGCGTGCCTAGTGAGCAATACAGCTTATTTTCCAAGTGTTCGCAAGCTGTCCACTTAATATCTGCTCTCGAATTTCTGCCAGCAGTTGGATGGCAGGATTGATGGGTGCCAAGCCTGTTGGTCTGCGGCTTCTCAGACTTCCTCTCCCCATCTTCAAGAATGCCAACACAGCGGTTTGGGGCCTCCAGTCTCTGGGTGTTTCTGCGCCGCGCCATGATTTCTCAGCCGTCGTGGGCCAGGCTGTACAAGTCCATCTGTGCCTCCCTCCTGTCTCCTGGGGTGGGCTCCAGGTGGGCCTGTGAGGAGCCTCCACTGAAGACAGCTGGGCGCTCGCCCGCTCTCCCCCCCCTCCCTCGAGCTCTGCATCCTTTTGCCCCACATTTGCCTCAGCCTTTCCAAGAGAAAGCCTGTTCTTCTGGGGGGGGGGGAGGCAGAGAGCGCACGGGATTTGGGTTGTCCTGCTTTGGCTCTGTCGTCTGTCACCAGCAGACCATCTGCGCCAGCAGCAGGCACGGCTCTAGTCACTTTCTTCCAGGGGATAAAACCACCTTTCTGTGCCCTTAGCATTTTTCACCAGCCTCCATCACCCCAAAACGTAGCCTTTCTGGCACTGCGCTGACACGACTGCTGCGTTTCCGCCCACGGCCACGCGCTCCACGTCCGCCTTTCAGTCACCTCGCCAGAACTCCCAGCTAACAGCGTTCGCCTCTAGGGGCAACCCCTCTCCTTCCTCGTCGGGATTAGTTGAACGTGGGACAAGCAGCTGTGTTTTTAGAGTTTCCCAGCCCCAGAGACCACAGTTTCCGGGACGCCTGCGCCCCAGGAATGGTGGGCATGGCTTATGGAGCTGCACACGGATCATGGTCCAAGTTACCCGTTCCGTCTCCCCTGGACAGACAAGGAGGCTGAGGCCCAAAGTCACATTCCCCCAAGGTTGTGCGGCGGTGTGATGGTGAGCTGGGTGGGGCTTGAACCCAGGTCGCCTGAGTCCACCAGGGTCTCCACCACACACACCCCGGAGGCCCCTCCAGAGCAGCAAGGCAGGGAGGCCGAGCCTAACGTCCGCGTTGCCACAGAGAGCGGCCTCCGGCCTTAGTGTCAGTGGCCTGACAGAGCGAGCTTGAAGCCAGGACAAGGGGCCAAGACACCGAAGGAGAAGGAAGAGCGTTCTCAAAAGAGGAGCCTAATTCACGGGGTGTCGAGAAGCTTAAATGAGGCCACTCATCCACTCACGCAATATGTGTCAATGGCTGGCAGGTGGTCCACAGAGCCCTTAGGTGCTCAGGAGGGGAGGACGTCACAGTCCTGAGAAGATCCGCCCTATCGCCTCCCCCTCCTCCCCTGCGTCCTCAGGGCTCCTGGGTCCCCTCAGGACAAGGGACGCGCTATGTCTGTGCCAGCAATTCCTGGTCCTCCTCCCCCTGGCAGAGGCCGGGGGGAGGGGGAGACGGCGTTGCTGGCTTTGGCCAAAAGAGTCATCACAGCTCCTTGTCTATTAAAGCCTTTAATTTATCTCAATAAAGAAGAGGCGAAACGCTTAAGCACTGTGGAGAGTCCCTTATTGACTGGAGGAGGGAGGCTCTGGCCTGCCTGCCCGGGCCGAGCAGGAGCCAGGCCCAGCTGGCCCTGGGGGGCAGCCGCCAGGCTGTGAAGCACTTAGGAGAGACTCTCCGAGCTCTGAGAGGAACCGGCGTGCGCCCAAGTGGCTTCGCGGCTGTCGGCTGCGTTGTGGACTCACGGCCGCCCTGTGAGACGGTGCGGTTGGCCGAAAACAGACGAAAGCCAGAGGAATGGTTTGAATCCAGCCTCTCCCCCAACGTGGGCAGCCCCCTGCCTGCGAGCCTCACTTCCCGCATCCGCGCAGTGGGGCTGAGGACACAAAGTCCGCGGCGTCCGTGGGGCTGGTGGGAGGTGAGCGCGCCGGAGGCCTTTGTGCACGGGAAGTCACCGCGGGAAGAGAGGGTGGGTTTATTATTTGTTATTTGAGTGAACATAAGTGAGATCGTGCTGCTTTTCTTCCTACTACTCATCCCGGGTGGCTCGTGGAACTTGGCACAAAATCCCCACTCCGTGGGGTGGCCTCAACCTCCTTGGGTAGCTACCCTCCGCCCCCGCGCCCCCACCGGTGGGCCTGCCGTCATGCCTCCTCCCTCAGGACCTCTGCCTTTCTGTTCCCTCCGCCTGGCACACTCTTCCCCAAGTGTGGTGTGTGGCCGGATCCTTTACCTTCAGATCTCGGCTGAAATGCCAGCCCCGCAGAGAGGCTGTTCCTGGCCGTGCTGCCCCGAATGGCACAGCACCTCTCTCTTCTCTTCACAGAAACGACAAGTCAGTGTTTTTATGTGTTCCCTTCTTCGTTCGTGGTCTTTCCCTTGAGGGCGGTTGCCCCTGGAAACACGGGGATCTTGTCTGTTTTGTTCCCTCCCGGGTCAGAGTAGGCACACAGTAGGCACTTCAAACGACTGTTGAATGAAGGGATGGATGGATGGATGGATGGATGGATGGAGGGATGGATGGGTGAGTGATGGGCAGGGAAGCTGGGCTTGTTTCCCCAGGGACCCCTCTTCCTCACACTTGTCTCTCTCTCTCCCTCTCTCTCAGATACGGAGATATGGTGCCCAAAACAATTGCAGGGAAGATATTTGGCTCCATCTGTTCCCTGAGTGGCGTCCTGGTCATTGCGCTGCCAGTCCCTGTGATCGTTTCCAACTTCAGCCGGATTTACCACCAGAATCAGAGAGCCGATAAACGCAGGGCACAAAAGGTAAGCCTCAGCCTGGGGGAGCTCAGACAGGGGCCTGGCCGTCTGCTTTGGGCCTTGTACCACGGTCACGGTCAGGTTGCCAGGCCTGGACTTCCAGGGCAGATCCCTGCACAGATGCCCTCTGGCTTTGGAAGGTAGGACAACTTCGTGTCCCTCCCTGCCCACCAGTGTCCTGTATTCCAGTTCCGAGCCCTGGTCAGCTGCAAAGTACAAGCCCTCCATCATCCATAAGGTGACTCCCCCTCCTGGATGTTCTGTGCAATTTCCTTGAGCCTGACTTCCCCTTCAAGACTTCAGCCACCAACACTCAATGCCCCGGACCCCTCTCTGTGCCTGCAGGAGCTTACTGGGGCACGTAAGTGCTCTCCAAGACCCTCCACTAGCCCATACAAAACACACGGACAAAACAGAAATTTGCTGAGAAGGAAAGCGAATACTCTGAAAGGAGGGCATTCTGAGGCTGCTGAGTTCCAGAACAAACGGCAAGACGGGTTTGGGTCACCTCGGGGTGTTTGGGGTTCAGGCACAGAACTGCGATTGATGACCAGGAGAACAGCCATTGGTCTCAAGAGAAGTCTGTGGCAATGTCCGGTGTACACTGCTTCTGAAGGCAGGCAGGTGAATGCCCCCACTGGCCTGCGGAATGAGGAAGAATGCCTGAAGGCTTTGGTGCGTTCTAAGGGCATCTGCTGGTGAAGGTTCTTGGGTCATTGAGACTTTTGCCAGCTTCCTATCAGGAAAGGGGAGGACCACGGGGGCAGTTTCCCATTTCTCTTCTGACCTGGGCGGAAATAGGTACCCCTTCAGCAGCTGCTCAACCTCCAGGGGGTACAGTCAGAGCCTTTCTGGGGACCGTGGAGAGGGGGGACCTCGTTGAGAGAGTCACTTATGGGGGCTGGAGATTTCACGTCCTTATTTTATTCTCTCTGTCATTCATTCATTCCACAAACACTTCCTGCACCTGTGGTGTGTCAGGCCCTGTGTGTGCAGCTCGAGGTTTCCTCCCCCAGCGATCCCTGCTACTGCCCTCCTATTTACAGGGGTAACACCAAGTAGCAGGGCTTCCTTGACATATCAGAGGAATCCAGAATTTCAGAACACATCTGTATATGCTGTCTGAAACAAAGTCAACCACATTCATGGACGTTAGCTCTGAAATATCTGGCAATTTACATATAATAATACTTAATATATGTTATGCAATTATATAATGAAGCTGGTCAGTTCCCACTTTCAACATAGTCCCTTTTGTGTGCCCTTGTGGTCACCCCCTCAGCCCATGCCAAGGTATCTTTTGATTTATCTTGACCTGGCTCTGTAACGTTGTCAGCCTGCCTTAGATCATTCTTCTGTCTCTGTGCTCACCCATTTCCTACCTCTATGGCCCAAGGTCCAGGCCTCCCCCCACCCCCTCCCCCTGCTAGCCCCCCAGAAATAGAAGTCTTATCTCATTCCCTGTTCGAGTCAATGTTGGGCAATATCTTAATTCATTATGCTGTCCTTAAGAAAGGGCCAGGGGTCCTAGAGCACCCCACCCCCCAAGGGCTAGGCTGGCACAGGTTTGCTCCAGCAAGGGAGGGTCAAAGGAATCCCTCCTCAGGCTGGGCTTTCACCCGCTCCCACAGCTACCTTTGCCTCTGTGCCCACACCCTCACCTACCTCTCTGCTGTTTCGCCCCTGCAAGGAACAGAACAGTGGTCATTTCCAGCTGGGACTTTACGAAGCTCAGCCTGTGTGATTACAATACAGGAGGGATCAGCTTTGGTGTATCCCTCCTTCCAGTTGCTAAAGCTGACTCTCCTCCCTTTCTGCCTCCCTCCCCACCCTCTTCCCTCTCCCTTTGAAATCAGAGTAAATATTTACAGTGTTTTCACCTCGCCTGGATACTGTCTCTCCTCAAGGTTGCTGGCTCTGTCTCTTTCACCTTGGGCTTCTTGTGAGAGGCAAAAAAAAAAAAAAAAGAATGCAAGAATACAGGAATACTGCCTGCTTCTAGTACTGAGTCCCGGCAAAGCAAGGAAGGTAGGTACAGGAGACTTAGTGGTGGTGGAGAGCTGGGCCGGGGAGAAGGTCTGGGAAGCTGATAGTTCTCAGCCCAGACCAATACTCAGGAGCTAGACAGCCCAGCCGTGAAGGTAAACTCCACTCACCGGCCTCTGCTTTATAAAGGAAAGGCTTAAAAAGTTGTCTTCCTTTCCCATCATGACTGGTTTGCTTGGGGTTGTTACTAAAACGAACTCCACGATTATTTGCTTCAGAGGCTAGGTTCTCAAAGCCAAGTGAATTGATGATCAAGTGAGGAGGTCTAGCTGTGGACAGAGAGAAGGGAACATCTGGATTTTGATTGAGTTAAGCACAGATTCACATGTAAGTTATAAAATTATTACCATCAGAGTATGGATGTTGATACAATCCACGAAACCCATTCAGACTTCCCCAGTATTACATGTACTTGTGTGTGTGTGTGTGTGTGTGTGTGTGTGTGTGTGTGTGTGTGTGTGAAGTTTGATACCAGGCAGCTTCATGCGTCCATCACCTCGGTCAAGGTGCTGAACCCTTCCAGCCCCATAGGATTCCTCCCCTCCTACCTCTGCCCCATCCCTAATCCCTGGTAACCATTCACCTGCCCTCCATTTACTCAATGTTTTCATTTCAAAAATGCTACATAAATGGATTCATGCAGTAGGTAACCTTTGGAGTTTTGTTTTGTTTTGTTTTTTGGTTTTTCCATTTCTCATAATTCCTGGAGATGTATGCAGCTTGTCTGTGTCAATAGTCCAGTCCTTTTTCCTGCTGGGCAGTAGCCCATGGCTTGGATGTATCATGTGCCACGGGCTATGCAAACCACATTTTTGGTTATTATAAGTAAAGTTGCTGTGAACATTCGTGAACAGGTTTTTGTGTGAACACAACTTTCCATTTCTCAGGGGTGAACGCCCGAGAGTGCAATTGGCCGTGTTTTGGGGTGGCTTTTCCCGTCTCCCTCTTTTTCCTTCTTCTGCCTTTCCTGGGGCAAGAGATGCCAATTCTCGTAGCCCAGACCATGCCTGGAACTGTACCCAGAGTGGGAGCATCTTCCTTCCAGACCTCTTCTCCAACCCTGGAATCTCCATCCTTGCTGAAATTGTGTCTTCCCAGGCCTAGCTCATCCGATTTAGAAACTTGCCTGGCAGTCCTTGAAATACAGAGAGAGGCCCCTCCTGGAGGCAGCATTTGGCCTTAAGGAAGGGAGACCTGCTCAGAAGTCCCCCCAGCTTGCTGCCTTGCCCTGGAGACGTCACTTCCCCTCATAGCCTCCATTTTCTTATCTTCAAAGTAACCTAGGTGATGGCCACATTCTCTTTTAACCTCTCACACTGTGCTCCTGGCCAGTGGAAGGAGGAGAGGCTGGCACAGTCCACCCAGGGATGAGCCCATGACCAGGGACTTATTAATGGATTTCTGACCAGCTGGGAAGGACTGTCCCCCTTCCTGGGTCCTCACCAGCCTGGCTGGAGCATCTGCTCCGGGCACAGCCCTGTGTCAGACGCCGAAGATAAAAATATGTGTAAGCTAGACCCCGGCTCTCAGGAGCTCCAAGTCAGACAAGAAATCCTCACTGAATTTCATGTGCTGGATATGATTCTGTAAATACATTGTAAACCTCTTTATCCTGTGCGGGAAATGATTAAACAGTGTTGTGCATTTGATATGACAATCTGTTGCTTTAATAGAGCCCAGGGTAAGATAAGATTAAAAGAAGTGCCACAGAGGAGAACAGGAGAATCTTTCATCTCTAGAAAGTAATGCAGACAGACCCCAGATACGAGAAAGGTCTGGCTCTAAGTGGTGCAATCAAATTATATAAGACTATAATGAGCTTGACACAATTGGATTTCCATATGCAGCTCTCAACACCCCGTCCTCACCCAAGGCAAAAGCAGCCTCATCCTCAAATGAGGAGCAACGTGCTTGAATGTGGACACATCGCTGTGGGGAGGCCTGGCACCGTCCTGGGTAGGGGATGAAGGTTCTTGGCTCAGACAGAATAGGACCGATGGGGCTTCCTCACCAGCCTTTCCCTGCTGGATTCCCCTTTGCACTCTCACCGTCCAGAGAAGCCCTCTTCCTCCGACTTCCAGGCAGATCTGCCAGGCCCAAGAAGCCAGGAAAGGGAGTCGAACTAACTGTCCCTGTGGGGACATGCAGGCCACAGGAAACCAGAGACCTAGGGTGTCCTGTGTGCTTCCGTTGACACCCTGAATCCAAATCCCTGGCCTCTTTTTAGCATGCACAGCAGCCCAACAGGACCCTCGGAAGGGACACTTCCTGATGCTGGGGAGAGGTAGACAAGAAACAGAAGTTGCCACAATTTTGCAAGGCCTCTTGTGCTGCTCAGAGTCCGTGGCGAAGTGACAGCGGGGTTTCATGGAGGCAGGGGAACGACTCCTCTGCCGCAGGACGGGCCCATGAGTCCCTGTGGGCTCCTCTGCTTCCGGCGGAGAGGACCTCAAGCTGGCTCCCTGCCCTAGGAACCCGGGCTCCGGCTGCGTTTTTGTAAAAGACCCTTTCCTCTTGGGCCTCTGCCCATGGCTGTGCTGCTGTCGCAGTGACACTGACCGTGGCTGTTAGGAAGGAGAGGAGCAGCCAGTGTGCACAGTGGGTCCCCCCACCCTTGCCTTGAGACCCCGCGCGGCCTGGGGTTCCCCAGCCTGGGGCCAGGGAGGTTTCCCGTTGTCCTAGTTAAAGCCAGAGTGGTGTGTGAAAATGTGTTCCGTCCTCCCCTCTCTCCCACACACGGCGGGCCACCACGTCACATGCGCGTGCACCTGCTCTTGTTCCCACAGGCAGGCGTGACAAGCACAGACGCGCGTCGGGCCCTCTATGCAGGCATCCGCTTGCTGAAATGGACGTGCGATTTCCAAGGCGTTTATTGATTTAAAAATGGCTAGGCCAAGGGGATACATCCGTGAACAAAACGAAAACTCCTGCCCTCAAGGAATTTACACTCTGGGAGGCAGCAGCGAGTTAAATGCCAACATCATGTGCTCCCTTAATAATAAGCACTAAGGGCAAGACAGAAGGAAGAGGTGAAGATGTGTTGAAGGGCACAGATGCACACTCCTTGCTTTCCTCCTAATTAACTGATGTTTGGGCACCTGCTGGATACCGGGAACAGCACTGGGCCCTTGGGGAGCGTCAGCAGGGTTCTCACACATGCTCCATTCTAGAGCTGGCGGCCCAGTTAGAGACGAGAAATACTCTAGTGCGATACTGAGTAGGTAAAGCTTGTGAAGCTTTGGGGAGGAGGGAGGGTTTTGCTGAGGGGTACTTCCGCTGCTGGGATTGTACCAAAGCTGGAGAGATGAGTGATACGCAGGGAGATCTGAGCAGGACCAGGCTGCCCCAAGTGGGTGTGCAGAGCCTCAGACCCAGCAGCGGGGTCTGCAAACAGAGGTCCATGTGCCTGGGAAGAAGCTGCCCCCACCGCGCTGGGTAGGGAAGGCGGGGGGCGGGGGGGGACAGGCTGCTGTCACTGGCTTTGCCAGGCTTGCTGTCTGGTTTCTCGGCCTCGCTCACTGTTTTTCCCTCTGCCGACTGCAGAAGGCCCGCCTTGCCAGGATCCGTGTGGCCAAGACAGGCAGCTCCAATGCCTACCTGCACAGCAAGCGCAATGGACTCCTCACGGAGGCACTGGAGCTGATGGTAGGCACCTGCAGGGCCTGGGCTGGGGACGGGACAGGGGTTTTCTCTTCCTGGGGGCACCACCCCCCGAAAGCCTCCGTGTGAACCCTAAAAGGACGTGTTTGCAGATCTCCTGGGAGCACCCCTCTCCCATATAGGGTTGTCACTGCTACCCCCGGACTCAGTGGTAGACTTGGGGTCCCCAGCCCGAGAGCAAGCATGTTCTCCGGTGATGCTAAAAGGTGGTTCATCCCAATTTTTCTGGTGCCCCCCTACCTCCTGTGGAGAAATGAAGGCCATGGAGAAGACGGGAGGAGCCGCCAGTGTGAGCCTCAGCCTCTCTTTTCCGATTAGGGCACCCCGGAGGAGGAGCACGTGGGCAAGAGCACATCGCTCATTGAGAGCCAGCACCACCATCTGCTGCACTGTCTGGAGAAGACCACTGTGAGTCCCAGCACACTGTGCTCCTTCTCGTCCCCGACCCCCGTCCTCCTTTCTGAGGGCCGGAGCTCCAGAGCCGGAACTCTGGGCCCGCAGCCTCACCCCGGGCCCAGGCTGCGGACCTCAGAGTCTGCCCCCTTCAGATCCAAAGAGTAGCGATGAGGTCTCTGTCAACCGTCGGAACGAAGACCCCAAGGAGGGGGGCGCAGTGTCCAGGTTGGAGGCCAGCTCCATCCTGCAGCAGCAGAGAAGCTCACTGCGCCCAGCCTTTCTGCACAACTCCCTACACGGCCCCTAGAGCCTGTTTTCATGGCTACTGAGAGCTGAGGGCTCTGCCTCTCAGTGTCTCAGCCTGGATGGGCATCACTCTTCAAAACTTGGGCTGAATTTATCCCAGATTGCTACAGGACAGTGGAGAAGGGCCTCAGTTTTTGTCTTGTCCCTGGGACTAGGTTGATGTAGTGTGTGGCTCCCTTTGTCTCCCTACTATCACTCCTTAAAGGACAGTGAATGAAGGAGGCAGTGCCCATATTTCTCTTGCCAGGGATTCCATCAGTACCGCTCCCTCTTAGTCACCCTGTAGGGCCCCGGGAGTTCAGATGCTCCAAGAATTATCGTTAAAATAGAGTCATGGTTTAGGATGCTGTAGCTGGAATGTGGCATGTTGCCTGTGCCCCACAACAGACTGAAAGGAAGGGCAGTGGGGCCAACCCTGGACCCTTGGCAGAAAGCACGAGGAACAGTAGGGAAGAGGAGAGGTCAGGGTGAACAACCCAGGAGAGACAAAGTGCAACCCTTCCCCGTTCCTTTCTAGCCCCGCCCTCCCCAAGGAGCCCATGGTCAGGGCTCAGCAGCCTAGGGAAGGAGCTTTCTACTTCTGAATGTCCCATGTCCTACACTCTAGATGCAGGGGGAGTAGACGTCAGATGACTCTTACTATGAGCCAAGTGTGGATACTGTGGATGGCAGTTGAACCCAAAGAGGGCTTCCATGATGGGAACGTACTCTGAGAACCCTAGTTTCCAGGATTTATCAAATATGTCTTACTGTCAAGAACTGTGTATGTGTATCTAGAACTTCTGTCAAAGATGCAGAGCTTGCCAACGGGATAGGACCAGACCCAACTGCCCTTTCCAAGTTGCATGTGTTGGGTGGAATGTGTCAACTGAAAGGATGTGGGTAAAAATGTCTGGGTTTGAGGGGCTGGAATGTTGGCATTGAAGAACGGAGACTTGGGAGATGGAGGGATGGAATGCTGGCATTGAAGGGGTGGAATGCTGAATTTGCGGGAGTGACTGTCGAATTGTGGGGCCGGGGGCCGGAGGGCTGGGGTGAAAGAGGTGGAATGCTGGGCTTCAGGGGAGGAATGTTGGGCTAGAAGAAGCAGAATGTTGGGGTGGAAGGAATGAATGTGGGGTTTGAATGGGGTCGTGTTGGAGCCAAGGGGTGGAATGTCGGGACAACGGAGAGCGAATGCGGGGAGCAAGGGTGGAATGTTGGGCTTACGGGTGGAATGCTGGGATGGAGGGACTGGATGTCAGAACGGAGCTTGGGAATGCTGGAATGTACAATCAATGGTGTTTTTATCTTCTGTTGGCATGTTGTCCTGTAGGGGTTGTCCTATCTTGTGGATGATCCCCTGTTATCTGTACGAACCTCCACCATCAAGGTATCACTTTTTTAAAAATTCAATTGATGTTTTTCTCTCTGATTCTCCTGAGTCTGTGGATTCTCCTCTTTTTATCCCCAGTGTGGTTCTCTGCATGTGCTGTCGATTCTTCTGGGGCTTTTCCTACCTCGACTGCCTCCCCCAGTAGCAGCTCAGGCCTTCGGGTGTTTGTGCTCAACTACCCGAGTGCTTTTCTGCTTCCCTCCTTTGACCCCCCCAAGGCCTTGGAGAAGGTGGCAGGACGTGGTGGCCATGTGGTCCCCTGTGAGTGTCCCTGGGCCCCTTTCCCAGCTCCGCAGGGACTCTTGGTCCTGGCCGCCCGGGCTGGTGTCTCTCTGTACTCTCTTCTCACGCTATTCCTCTCCAGACTGGAGGCCTCAGCCAGACCATTAATGCCATAGATTTTTATTCACCTTGACTAAACGACCAGACAGTTTTTGTTTGTTTGTTTGTTTGTTTCCAGTTATTCCGGGCTCAGCACCGGAAGGCTGTTAGTATTCCTTCCCCTGCTTACATTTGACTTAGGGAATGCTATGCCTCCAGACATATTAAGGATCCACATCCCATAATATAAGGTGGGGGGAAGAAAACACAATAATTAAAAGAAATCAAAACCCTGACAGTTTGACCCCATTGGCCTTCAAGAGTAAAGCTCCCCCAGTTGCATGAATAATCCAGTGCCTTTAAAAGCCTATAGCTCACACGTACCCAGGATTCATAAGGATCTGACCCATTAAATCCAACCCAGTATTCGAGACAGCCTAGCATACCCACTCCCCAAGGTCAGCAACTCCTTACTGGCCACCTCCAGGAGATTCTGTGCAAACCCTGCAGTGTAAGTCAAGTCTGCTTCTAGCCCTGAGGATGCCACTAAATCCCTCCAGGTCCTCTGTATCCCATCAGCTCAAAGCTGCAGATGGAGTATATGTCCATCATGATTTAATGGCTGCAGTCCCCACCCTTCAACCTGATGGCCAGGGCTGCCTATAGGAACCTTTTTCTTTCTGCCTTTGATGTCTGTGGGACACCACCCCTCCCGAATGCTTATCCATGCTCCAGGCAGCTGGGAGCCCTGCTCTCAAGGTCCAGACAGAAGCAGGCAGCCGCACGGTGCACGGGGGCTTGTCCCCTTCCTTCCCATCTCCTTTTCCTACTTCTTCTCCTTCTGCTTCCCACAGAACCACGAGTTCATAGATGAGCAGATGTTTGAGCAGAACTGCATGGAGAGCTCGATGCAGAACTACCCGTCCACGAGAAGCCCCTCACTGTCCAGTCACCCGGGCCTCACTACCACCTGCTGCTCCCGTCGTAGTAAGAAGACCACGCACCTGCCCAACTCCAACCTGCCGGCCACTCGCCTGCGCAGCATGCAAGAGCTCAGCACCATCCACATCCAGGGCAGTGAGCAGCCCTCCCTCACCACCAGGTGGGTGGCTTCCAGTCCCGTCACTCTTCAGACCCAGAAGGGAACAGGCTCCTCGAGCCCTCCCTCCCCCTAGGTAATGCACGAGCCCCTTCCCCCTTCCTTATCCTTGCACGTTAACCCAAAGACCCTTTGTTTGCTTGGGAGGGTACGATAGCAGGTTTCAGCCCAACGTGGGGTTAGTTACCAGATACAATAAATGGGAAAACAAACAACAAAAACAAAGAAAAAAAACTTCCCCCAGTGCAAAGAATGGATCGTTTTCCCAGGGAAACAATTTTCACAATTGTGTTAGATGTGGCTTATCCCAGGCTCACTTTGAACCACAGGTTGACCTTGTCCCTCCATTCTCTGCTTATACTTAGGCTACTCCCCACTACCTCCAGTGAGCTGCAAGGAACTCAGGGGAAACAAAAGTCAGATACCACAAAGGATGGGTGAACGGCCTATGGCAGGGAGAAAAACGTACACTCTGAATTCCAAAGCCCAGTATACGTATACCTCCTAGTTACCGGGAGCCAGATGTGTGAGGGTCAAGGATGCTTGGGGACGCTAGCAAGAAGCACCATCACCGACTCACTCTTTTTTTGTTCCAGTCGCTCCAGCCTTAATTTGAAAGCAGACGACGGACTGAGACCAAACTGCAAAACATCCCAGATCACCACAGCCATCATCAGCATCCCCACCCCCCCAGCGCTGACCCCAGAGGGGGAAAGTCGGCCACCCCCGGCCAGCCCCGGCCCCAACACGAACATTCCTTCCATAGCCAGCAATGTTGTCAAGGTCTCCGCCTTGTAAAACCACTGGACAGAGGGCCAGTGCGGGGAGCGGGAGTGAAGGGGGCTGGCATGTGGGTGGGTGGCCACTGGGACCACTCCCTCCCCACCCCCTCACTCTTTCTGCCTGCCCTGTTGCAACCCTAGCACTGAAACTTGTGCCTGGAAGGGAAAGGAAGAAGCAAAGGGGTACCTGAGGTTCATCGCTGCTGGCGTGGATGTGGACGTGGCCGTGGCCGTAGCCCTGTGCTACTGCATCTCGCTGGGGCCAGAGGAAGGGAGGGGGGTGGGGGATGGGGTAATCGGGTGATGGGTATTGAGGATGAGCACTGGGTGTTATATGCAATTCATGACTCATTAAGCACTACAGAAAAAACTAATGATGTATTANCAGACCCAATAACTGTTGTTTCTGGAGACCCGGGTGAGGAAAATACAAGACCAAGAGCAGCACGGAGACCGAGTTGTCACATGCAAAACAGGAAGAAAATATAACACTGTGTATTTAAGCACCTTTTTCAAGGCTCTTAATGGATAATATTTATTCATGGGAAAAGGTGGAAAACAAAACACCAACGGATTTTTGTGAAATATTTTTCTCCATGGACCCAATACCTTTGAACCAAAACAATGCATTTTGTGAGGGTTTTGTTTTTGTTTTTGTTTTCTCCTTTTATAGCAGAAGCTTTTAGGCTAAGAAGTCAGTTACTGCTGAGTTCTCTCTCCATCTCCCCAGGTGGGTGAGGTCAACTGAGCCTGGGCCCCCCCTGCCCAGCTGACCTGCACAGAGCTGCCAGCTGACCACACAGCAACACTTACCCTTCGTCTGTCCTTTGTCTCTGTCCCTCTCTGCTTCACCCCCCTGGCTGTTCTTCTCTGTGTCCCGCCATCTGTCTCTACATGGACCCCAGTGACCCTGAGACATGTTGGAAAAGCTGTCTCCGCTTCCAAGCACCTGCAGACTCATGCCTGGGAGTTACAGCTGTGTGACTGCAGCTGTGGAAGAGAAAAGACTAAAGCAACGACGGAAGAGTTTAGGGATGAGGGGAGTCCACTTTATAGAACAAAATGCTTCCCTTGCGATTGGAACCAGTCGTATTTGTATTTCCATTTCTGGGGGAGAAAAGGGAATGACCAGATTTTTCACACTGGGATCTTGACACAGGAACTAGCCAAGACCTAGGATGCACAGTCGAGTCTGGTGTGGGCCAGCGAAGAAAGAACAGAAGAACCCTGGACTCACAGCTGTAGTGGACCCTGGAGCACCTTGCTTTGTACCCTTCTTTCAGGACCCATCATAAAGCCCATCCAGAATTCTGCCAAGAGGCCCCATAAGCAGTTTCTTGCAGAAAGGGCAAGCTTCCGACTTACCTTATGACTGAGGTAACTCCCATCCAGAGGCTGCGGAAGATTTAAGACTGTGTGCTTCATGAAGGATGCTTCAACGTGTGAAAGCAAGTAAGCGATTCTAGATGATTCTTACAGGCCTGAAACACATTTGAGGTCTGAAGGGTCTTCGGGCCTGATGTCCCGGGAGGTAACTGAAGTGGGGGTGAAGCCTGATCACCCCCATGCAAGGGAGGGAGTGGATGTTCCTTCTGGAGAAGTACTTCTAGAACTTCTGGAGAAGTTCAAGTGGCTTGCACCCTGGTGGGACTGGGAAAGTGTTTCTGGAATCCTACCATTTTTCACTGCTTATAGGAGGGTATGAGGGCCTCAGGGGTTGTGACAAGCCCCTTCCCACCCTCCCTAGTTGCAGTCTCTCTGGTCTGGGCTCTGAGATGTGGAAGCCCCTTATCCATTTTACAGGTTAGTGAGCAGCAGTTTCACTGTAGGCCAAGGACCTCTCTGCCCACCACAACCATCTAGACAAGTTTCACTAGTTGGGAAGCTGTGAAACACCTTCCGTGGGCTTCCCTATGACCCCAACTCTATTGACCCTGTAGAAGGGGAAGGTCAGTGGGTTCTGAGGTGGCCTTATCTAAGCAGAAGGTGGCCAGAAGTACAGAGGAGAGGGAGCCTTCGACCTTTATCTCATGCTATCCTCACTGACCACCGACTGAGTCCTTTTTCTGGGTCTGGCCTCGAGGATTTCCCCCTAATGAGGGGGAAACCACCCTATGAGAATGGGGTGCTTTTGACCTTCTGAGCCTGCAGTCTAAGTAGACAGAAAAGCTTTACAACTTATGTTGTATGGACTATATGTGGAATATATGTGTACACACCCACCCCCCCAACCCCCCATACACACCACCACCAACCTAAACACACCTGAGTAAAAGTACTTAAATCCATTCACTTCATACACATTTCCCATTAGGGAAGGCAAAAGACTGGGCTGGACTCCATGCAGAGGTCAGGCAAAGGACTAGAAATGGAATTTTTCCTTTGAAAGAATGGTAATGGAACAAAGTTAGGAATATCGTAGCATCTAAGTTTACATCATAAAAACTGAGTGGGGTAAGGGATAAAGAGGGAAACAGGAACGTGGTTACATACACATACAAATTGCCCGTGTTTAAGAACAGGTCATCACAGGATTGGAATAATGACAATATCCAACCCAGGATCTATTCTGATAGTGCACCAAGGAAGCATTTTAGTACTTCCCACAAAAATTAATGAGCAAATTTTAAAAATCATGTCTCAAATAATTTCATTTTTTCACCCTAATGAACTGTTTTGTGTTCCTTCAACTTCATTTCTAAATCACACATTATGCCAGTTCCAAAAAACTTTAGACTATCCCCTTCATCTCCATCCCCCAATGTAGACTTTGCCGGGGGGATAAGAGACCCAGCTCACCTCTGGTCCAAGGGATGTCAACCCAGTAAAATGGCGCATCTACACAACAGAATACAGCAAGACTATGCTGCTAGAAGACTTTTGAAAGTCAACAAAAAGACCTAAGTGTGCTGAATCAGTTTAATAAATCTAACTCACTGGCCAGTGACTGAAGAACCAGGATATCAGGGTTTTCTGGAGGCAATGGCTTTCAGGGGAAATGACTCTTGAGCTTTCATAGTTCCTGAACCACTTCAGCATAATAGAAGATTCCCAAAACCACTTACCCCATTTGATGCCACTCAGCATTAGAAAGCATTAAAAAAATAATAATTATTATAGGCTACATTCAAATGAATGGAAACTTAGAAAACATAGAGTTAAGAATATATCAGAACTAGAAGGGATTAAGGAATATCTAATTGATTTTACAGTATAGAAGGCTGAGGCCCAGAAAAATGAAGTGACTTGCTCAAGGTCATGCAGTCATTGACATCCTAGCTGGGACCAGAACACAAGTCCCTTGGCTGTTAGTCTCATGCTTTTTCCACTATACTTGCTGCCTCTCAGAGGAATGACGCTTCGGAGAAGACCCATCAAAGAATACTTGCTGTAACTAGAGACATAGACTTATGTAAATTCAATGTGACCTGGACACAGCCCTTGGGAACCATTCATTGTACGAATACAAACCATCCTTTTGAAACCACCATTCCCTGGGTAGAACCAGCTATGGACTATCAATTCAGTCAAAAAAAAAAAAAAAGGTGAACAAGTGAACAGTTTTCACTTAGTCGAATGCTACCTCTTCTCAGTGAAGAGAGGGCTAAAACATTTCAAAGCATACTTTCTAGAGTCCTGTTGATCCTTACTACAATCTCTGATGGTAGTAGGTCAAGTGACTAAGTCCTTGATTCCCAGAGAAGGAAAACAGGCAGGAAGAAGCTGAGTGACTTATCCAAGTTCATACAGCAAGTTAGTGGCAGAACTGACTGCAATCCAGGGCTTAGACATCTTGTCCTAAGATTTTTCTTCTACATCATGTTGCATTACTCTGGAGTTTGC
Organism: Ailurus styani; assembly: GCA_002007465.1. Lineage (NCBI taxonomy): Eukaryota > Metazoa > Chordata > Mammalia > Carnivora > Ailuridae > Ailurus > Ailurus styani. The sequence continues at coordinate 683,839 of LNAC01000555.1, forward strand.
TTCTACTTTTAATACTTGGATTTCCAGAGTAGTGATTAGGGGAGGAAGCGTTCCATCAGAACCCCCGTGAACCAGGACCTCCAGAAGCGAACTGTACTATTTCACCTTCATCCCCTATTCTCTTAATGTGTCAAGTTCAGGACTAACTGTGCAGAATCCTGTTTGAAAGACCAGGTGTTCTCAGTGACAGTTGAACAGATTAGTCTACAATCACACAGGAGTTTAAGGTCAACAAGTAGAAAAGTGAAACTAAGAGAAATAAAGAATTGAACAGAAATTAAAGTGGACAGTTAACGCTGATCCATGATTAACGAGAGTCACCTTGATGTGCTGAGGACTTTACCTAGTTTTCAGATTACGATTCCTGCAGTTCAGGATCATGTCACTTATTTATCAGAATATAGGCAAGAAAAGTGTACACTGAAACATGTACCTAGATTTTTCGCCTCGTCTTAACTTTGCAGAGGTAGTGGTTGAAATGGAGCTAAACCTAGATTCTGAGGTTATTAATGAAGTCCAGTGGTCCAGGCTCCCTCACATTTCAATCATCAGGTCACTACAAGGCAGAAAGATCCCAATGCTGTTATCTAAAGCAATATTAGTTTCCCTTCTAAACTAGTTGGCGTGGTAACCATGACAAACGGGAACCTGGAAGATTTTTATTTTCCGATTTCCTTATGAAATCTTAACATTTGCAAAGCTTTAAAGTGACTGGATGAAGGAAAAGCATTTTTATGACCCATGACCCTTGGAGCCCAAACAGCATCATGAAGAGCAAGTGGCTATCAGAAAAAGAAACAGCTTTAAAGGGGTTCCTTTTGAGTCTTGTTCTCTATTCAGAATGTTCTACGTTTTTCTCATCAAGTGTGGGAATGACATTTACCTTAGCAGGTTACTTAACTACACTGGATGATGTCACTCCAAACCAGTGTAGGGCACTGACCCAAGTCCTGGGGGGCTCCTTGGACCAATAGACTATTTTACAAACCTGGGAGGTGGGAGGGATGGTATATTTTTGATAATCAGACATTCCAATGTAACGTTTTCCTTAGAGGTCACCCCCCCTCCGTTAATGTTATCGTGAAAAACATCGTGTTCTTTTCTATTTTCGTATAATAAATGGGCTTTGCTTACCAACATCTCAATGGCAAAGAAGAAATACTGTACAAAACTGCAGGAAGATAAACGTGAAAACTTTCTATGGGAAAAAAAAAACAACTCTTGAGTTTCCTGTCGTCTTCTTTTGAAAATGTAGTGCATATGTTAAAACGTATTATCATTTACAGTACTGAGTCATGTGCCACTGCTGTACCTGATGTGTCCAATCTGGATTAAACAGACTATGTGCCACAAACCCTCAAGTGATCACAGATGGTTATTTTCATACCGTTTCTCCTGCTATCCACTAGAAACTAAGGGTAATTTGAACATGGCGGGGTTTTCTGTCTTGCCAGAGAGAAGCCATAGCATCACTGCAGGGTGCTGACAGGGTGGTCTCACCACGCCCCCGCCCCAGGCGCCTCGGTGCAAGCAGCCCCTCTACCAGAGACCACGGCTCTTGCCTGCTTGTATGCTTCAGTCAGGGATGTCCACAAGCACTGGGCTGCCTTTGTCAACAGCCCTGTTTTGAGCACCAGCCCTGTATTACTGAAAGAAAATCTGCCCTTACAGATCAGTACTGGTTCTGCTGAGAATACTGAATCTTTTCTCCTTCCTCTAAACCAGGTTCTGAAACTAAAAAGAAACCCCAAAATGAAATGCTATGTAGGGTATGGCAGGAAGCTCTGGAATTGGGGGATGGAGGCTCTCATTTAGGTTCTCCCGCTTCCTTGCATGACTTCCCGTCAGGCACTGTTCTCTTGGCTTCATTCAGTGTGTTTCATCTTAATGGGGGTACTGTATTAGATATCTTGAAGACCTGCTCTAACCTTACTAATTCTGATTTAGGTAGTGAGAACAACAGGCATGTTCATATTCCACTATAATGTGAACAATGCACATTCCCCACAACAATGGGAATCCTTTTAATTTCCCCACAACCACATCCCAATCAATGAAAACCATAACAGAAGTGGAACATCAAGGCCAATCCATGGTGCTCCAAGGCCTTAGAAGTTGGCTATGAAATTGCGGTGATCATATCCTTATCACCCACTAGGTGTCACTATGGATCCACAGCTCACACAATCTGGAGCCCAGGAACTGGAAACCAGATGTGCACTGAGCAATGCATGCTTGTTTTCACTGAAAAGCACTCAGTGTTAACTGGGACATATGTGCTTGTTCACAGAGGCACAAAACCGTATTCTGCCAAAACAAGAGAATAACCTGGTGATGGATCCAGTTCCAATGGTCAGCTACGACTATCAAAAATATCCTCTTATTTTTAAAGATTAACAGACTTATTTATATGTAGGGAAGGGGAAAAACCCTAAAACTTCAAACTACTCCCTTGTCTCATACGATTTTATCTTCACGTAGTATAATTCCTGTTCCGTTCTTAGTATCCAGGGGTTTAGTATTTCGACCACGTGTTTTTAAAAGGTTAAGTATTACTGTAATACTTAAGCTAATTTAGAAAATGCTACTTTATTCCAAAATAACGTCTTCTAAGTCAGAATTATCCGTAGCTGCAGGTTTCCTAAAGATTTCTCTACATGTTAATACTGCTAGCCTAATTTAAGTTAAAGCTTAACTTGAATAGTTGTGGTCAGTACAGTTTAGCACTCTAGAATTCAGATGTTAAACCAATTCACACTGGACTTCATCCAAATCACCTGAATTTATAAAGGCTCTCTTATATTCATGAAATGATTATTCTTTTAGGTTAATAAGAACCTAAAATAACTATGTTTTCTCTTATTAGTCATATATTAATTCTCAGAAACTGGGAGGGAGCCTAAAAATCTAGTCTTAACTCCCTCGTTTAACTGGTGAGAAAACTAGACCCTAAGAGGTCATATGACAGGTAAAAGATAAAGGAGGCAGCAGCAGAGCCTCCACCAGGACAAATGCTCTTTCCACTACACCACAAAGCATTCACAAGCGAATTTACCTAAAACGTATCTATGGCTCCTAACAGATGACGGAGACTGGCACGACTGCCAATTCTAAAGAGAAAAGTCTTCCATATAATCATGCACAAATAGCGGCAGGTTCCTTCCACAGCCAAGCTTCTTTGGGATGGGAATGGCTGAAATTTTCCAAGGAAATGCTTATGGAAAAAGAAGCAATCATTATTTTCCTATGTTATATGTATCCTCACCTCCAGCTTATTTTTCTATCAAAAAGAAAAAAGCAAACACAAAATACAACAAAGAGACCTAAAGAGAGAATCTAATTAATTTCAAGACTAATGGGTAACCTCATCTCTAATTAAGATGCAGCAGTATCCTAATTAAAATCCCCTAGCAATGACAGACTATGAACTTGGTTGTATTGTGGGGGAAAGGGTAGAAGAAAAGAGGGAAGTTCAATTATATAGCAATGACGGGATCTTACTGAAATGTGTGTAATTAAAGTCTCTACCTCTTAATGACATGCTGGACCTAATTATGGATTTACTATTTACAGTGTTAATTTAATTCATTCGAACTTGGCAATACGTGTACAGTACAGAAACGTGTAAGTAAAGCCTACCACTGCCCAACCTGGATGACAGGAATCAAGTTAACCTGGAGTTCAGGGTGGTGGTATGGGGAGTGGTGGACAGTAAATGACAATGGCTGTGGACAGCCCCAACTAAGACTGCCCAGCTAAGCATGTATACAGGAAAGAAGAACTTTCCTTTTAAAATATAAATACATTTCTACCTGTAACAGGTTCTCTCATCCCAAATCCAGTTCACAAAAAGGTTTAGGACTCACACATAATCATAAAAGGATTTCCACAGAGAAGAAATAAAAGAATGTGTACAGTTGTCCCCTCTTATCCACAGAGAAGGTCCCCAGTGGATGCCTGAAACTCTAGACAGTACCGAATCCTATATATACCTATGTTTTTTCCTATACATGCATACCTATAATAAAGTTCGGGGGATAAATGAGGCACAGTAAGAGATTAACAATAATAATAGAACAACCACAACATACTACAAGTTACGTGAATGTGTTATCTCAAAATCTTACTGTACTGTACTCACCTTTCTTCTTGTGATGTTGAGATGAGAGAACGCCCATGTGATGGTGAATGACGTAGGCATTGTGACATAACATTAGGCTACTACCAGCCTGACAATATGTCAAAAGGATCATCTGCTTCTGGACCACAGTTGACTGGGGGTAATTGAAACCGCAGAAAGCAGATTCTCAGATAAGGGGGGACTGCTGTAACTTCCAATCACATTTTTTCTAACTTGTAATTTATAGATGCAACATCTCAGAAGAATGAGATGCTCCCCACTAGGTGTCATTAAAAGTAAAAACTGGGAGAAAATTTAAATTAAAAACATTTAAAGTAAAAACTGGGGGGAAATTTCTAGAAGACATAAGATTAGGACACACTGTGGGAAGAGTTTGAACAGAATGAGTTCAAGCTTCCAAAAAATACTTAAAGAGCTAGAACTTTCCCTTAGCCTCCCAGCAGAGTAGTGTGGTTCTTAATCTGGGTTCCATACATGGGCTTCAGAGGGTCTGTGAACTTCCTGGAATTACAGATATGGTTCCTGTTTACAGAATGGAAACTACAAATCTATAGCTTTCATCAGACTCATAAAAGAATCCAAGAACCAACAAAGAGTAAGAGTTAGTCTTTTTCTTAAAAAACAAAAGACAGCCACTGATGATCCTGAGCTATTTAATGCACAGTAAAAACAGACAGCTTTCACAATCTTAAAAACAAAAGACATTCAAAAGATGAACAATAAACATGTCAATCAACATTTGGCTAAGTTTGCATTTTTACTAGTAACAAGTATTTTTACTGGAAGCAAAAAGCACGAAAGTCCCTTTGGGAAAGTCTGAAGCAGTATTTATTCCTTCCTGCCTAAACATAAAAAGGGGCAAGGGGATTTCCTGATCTACCATGCTACAGATTTCTATAAGAGCACACCTCTAAGGAAATACAGTCCAAGCCTTTTGTCAAAAACTCCACAGCATAAACTAACATGATTTTTTAAATCTCAACTGTTTTTATTTTTTTTAAAGTAAACACTGGTATTAAGTCTTTTTAAATGTCTCTTTTTCAAACAGCTTACAGAAAATGGCATCCTGGGACCTTTGGTTCTATGTCCCCAAAACTTTCCTTCAAGAATCTGATCTGTGAAGTTTCTTAAAAAAAAGATAATGTACCTGGTCAGGTAGGTCAAAACAATCTGAAAAATAGATGTGTCCCAGCGGGAAGCCTCAAGACTTTTCAGATTCCTCAAAAATGCCACTCTACTATAGGCCCAGGAGGCTGGTTATCCAAAGGTATCGCTTGTTGGTATTTCTGGATGGTGCGAGGTACTGCCTACAATTACTGGTTGCCTCGCATCATTTCTTGGAGATAAATGGTATTCATGTGATAAGCCGCCACCCAGCTTGGATGCCTCTGAGCATTCCAGTAATATGGCTGAGAGGCAGCAGCATAGTACTCCTGCCAGGCCCTGTAGTAAGCCCTCCAGTACTCCTCATAATCCTGATAGGCATCAGAAAAACTCGGGTGTGTTTCCCTGTGGCAGTCATACCAACCATCTTCCTGAGGCTCTGCCGACGCGCGATACGAAGACTGCCTGGGAAGGTTTCTCCGACTCTGCCTGGCTCTCTGGTTAGCCCCCTCTTTATGCCTGGCCTTGGTCTGGATTCCAGGTGATTCTTGATACTCTGCTGGATTAGGGGTGTCGTTTCCATTCAGAGGTTGTTCCAAAGAGATATGGCCATCCACAGGGGTGGATTCCGAGTCTTTCAGCTGAGTATCTGAAGAGCCTTCCAAGTAGGACTTATTTCCTTTGCTCTGGGAAGAAGTCCTCGAGCTATAAGAATCACTGTCACTCTCTGAGTCTCCAGACTGACTACTACTGGCAAGTATCGGCACTCTCTCCTCGGGAATTCTATTTCTTACAAAACCATTCTGAGGATTCATAGCCTGATCCCCAGGACCTGTGTAATGCCTGATGATTTCCACAGGTTTCTCTAACCCCTCTTTAATGTAGTGTTCATAATCCTCTACCAATTCTGTAAAAGTCAAAGAGTATGGCAGATGATGGATTTTAAAGGAAGACAGACAAGGAATTTTGGGCAGTGACACAGGTAAAGCTTCTTTGACCTGGTGCTGACTGGTAGAGTTGTCAATAGAGATCTCAACAGAAGTCTTCATTTGCTCTTCCAATTGTATGCCACAGCCCACTTCTTTTGGTGACATTGCTTTTTCTACGATTCTACACTCTGAGTGGCTTTTCACAGGAAGCTTCTGTTTAGTATTTTTTGATTTGACTAATAGTGAAGATACAGAAGTATTTCTAGATGAAGCCACATGGTTACCATGAGCTTTCTGAGTTTGAAAGGTTCTCTCCATTTTTTGGATCTGCTTTTTTAAGGGCTGGGTAGGTACACTTGCTAAGCCATACGTATGCATAGCAGCTTTAACCTCCACGTCCCAATCCAAACATTCTTCCATTAGACCAGAAGGAATAGGATCTACATAAAAGGAACAAAAGAATACTAAAATTTTGAGCTATTTTACACCAGCAATTTTTGAATGACTTCATAAAGCCTTCCATGGTCAAATAAGGTTAAGAAATAAAATATACTAACAATATACTAAGAAGCTTAAGGATTACATTATATTAGTATTTTAAAAGACCTCAACAATCCTTGCAGTAAAGAAATATGCCCCCAAATATGCAAGACCCAACCCATACCCACAAGCAACATCTCCCCATACCTCCCACTCAAAAAGAGCTTACACTAGGAGTAAGGTCCAAGTCTGCAGCAATTCTCCCATCTCTTCCCCTCTCACCCTCCCCAACTCCTCCTTTTTACCTCAGTAATGCCGACAGCAAAACAAGGTATTAGAAAATGGACTGTGCTCCCCAAAGCTTATCAGGTGGGAAATATTAAAACTGCAACTTTGTACCCAAGTAAATCTGCCACCCTGTACTCCCAACAGAGAGAATCACTGCCCCCAACAGTGGAGAAAAACCTCTAGAGCGGAAAAAACTAGATGACTATAAAAAAGATCTATGGTCTCGGGCGCCTGGGTGGCTCAGTGGGTTAAAGCCTCTGCTTTCGGCTCAGGTCATGATCTCAGGGTCCTGGGATCGAGGCCCGCATCGGGCTCTCTGCTCAGCGGGGAGCCTGCTTCCTCCTCTCCCTGTCTCTCTGCCTGCCTCTCAGCCTACTTGTAATCTCTCTCTCTGTGTCAAATAAATAAATAAAATCTTAAAAAAAAAAAAAAAAAAAAGATCTATGGTCTCAATGGCATGTGTAAGTTTTAAAAAAATTGCTGGCTCCAGCTCTCTAAATTTCCTATTCCATCCAGGTGGGACAATTTGCTCCCCCCTGCACACTCTGACCTTCCCAAAGTATGATCAATTCTCACCCTAAAAGGCAAAACACACAGAGCGCCTGATTTACAGAGGTCTTGCCTGTCTGTTATTGCTACTGGTGCTCATGTATATGTATGTACCCACTACCTAATCCCTCGGATCAGGACTCTTCAGCTGGGGCTCTTGAACCCTGGCTGAACCGACCCTCTGACTAGAACTCTGATTCCTACTACAGTGATATCCCTCGCTTGCCTACACCTATCAAGCAGGCCAATTTCTCTCCCACTCCTGCCCCAGGTACTTCACCTGAGCAGTCTACTGTCTTACAAGTTCCTAGTCCAATATAAATCGAACACCACAAATATACTTTCTCATGATTTCAGGGCTCTGTTAACACTAAAGATCCAAATAAATCCTTTTCCTGTATCCAAAGGCAAATTTTCTTTTTATCATTAGATGCTATGATACTGAATCCTACCAAAAGTCTTAACCCTCTTATACCAATTTTCAATGTATTTTTTCTACATTATAATCATTTGACAGGTTACCAAGACTTACACATAGAATTAACATACTAGAGTGTCCTAAAACGGACAGAGAACCTAAAAACTGTTTCTAAAAACAAATATTTTCTAAACCAGAACACAAGTTTAGAACAATTACAGAAATTTGTGAAAAGTTAACAAAATGAGTGATTACAAAACCAGAACTCATTCCCAGACCTGTGCTTAATCTAGCCTTATAAAAACCACTAAAGGAGTTATGTATAAATTAGTAAAATATTCCATGCTGTATTTATTCAATAACTATGTATCCAATATTCTAGAAGATCATGTAGATGTTATGTAAGTGTATGTCTGTATGTATACACACACATGTACATATACACATGTATATACACACACACTAACACTGCATAAATTAACATATATAGCAAATAAACCACACTCCCACACGACAGTTTTTTAAAAATTTTCAAGAGATCATTAATAGTTTCAGACATGCAGTTTCCAAGGTGGCACTTAAAAAAATGAGCTTGACAAATGATTAACTAAAATCAAAAGAGAACATTGCAGGGGTGCCTGGCTGGCTCAGTCAGAAGAGCATGCAATTCTTGATCTCGGGGTGTGGAGTTCGAGCCCCATGTTGGTGTGGAGATTATTTAATAATAAATAAATAAACAAACTTTAAAAAAAAGGAAAGAAAACACTTCAAATTTTTCAAAATAGCATTCAAATAAAAGATACTACTCCTTCCTCATGGTGATGAAGGAGAACAGGGCACCCTGTATCAAAAATAATAACATATATGCCCTGTTATATAAAAGAATAAAATGAAATTGCAAGGTTACAAGCTAAATACAAAGCTAATACAGTAGTAAAACATTTTTCACGTGCCAGGAAGTAGCTTGCAATCTTCTCCCTGCCGCTTATGAGATATAAGAACTTAGGCAAATTACTTCTCAATGCCTTGATAGCCTCATTCACAAAAAGTCAGTAACAGCACGCCCTTCAGAGGACTGTTGTGAGAATTAAATGTGTTAACATACTAAACGGGACCCAACATCCTAAGTACTCCATATCAGCTGTTATTTTTATGCCTATAACCAATATGATTATTCTTTTGATGGCAAAATGAACAGACAAAATCTACCTGGTAAAGGCAGAAGGTTGATGTTACATTTCTGGGCAATTTTCATCATCACGTTTTCTTCTTCTCCCCGACAACAGTAGGTCACTGTCAACCCCAAAGTACCTAAGGCACAGAGGGAATGTTATGTAGTATATCAGTTTCACGTAAGTGACACTCCACCTGTCATATCTGCAATTCTTCCTCCTAAAGAAAGCACCCAAATTTTTTTCTTTCTTCTTTTTTTTTTTTTTTTTACCAAAACGGCCAGCTCTGCCAATCCGATGCATGTATGTCTCCCAATCCAATGGTACATCCAGATTTACAACCAGGTTCACCTTCTCAGCATCAATCCCACGGGAAGTCTTGAATTGAAGAAGAGAACAACTGTTCACATTAACTGCTACATAGGCACCAATGCACACCTGATTGTTCTGATATAACCAAGAGCCAAGTTAAGAACAGGAGGATATTCAGGAGCAAAGGGAAAGGAAATTCATTTCTAATGACTAGTTTCAAAAATAAAGATGAAAATATAAAGACTTTGAAGAAAACAAATACCCCAGCACCGGAAAGACAATTCCCTTCTGATATTCTTATCAGATACACCCACATAAAATAATAAATGAAACCTGTGCAACTGACAATAGAGCCCAAGTCAAGATGGATTCTTGTCAAGAGACAAGAGTCACCCAAACCAAACAGGCAATTTACCAAATCTGTGGAAATGAGGACCCTGCAATGAAACTGCTTCAGTTTGGCCATAGCATCAAGACGTTGATTCTGATTCATGTTGCCTAAAATCACCCAAAAAGAAAATCATATAAAAACAAGCTAATACATATTTATCAAAACCACGAAAAGCAGAAATCATAACTACCAGTCTTAACACTTGAAAAATACACCAACCAGTTAATTCTCTCCTTATATGCAAATCTAGGTTAAGATCTGAAGTTAGCCTCTTTTAAAATCTGGTTACGCAGGCAATTTGAAATTCAAAAATTAATTTTAAATGGTGACTAGATTATGTCTGCAGATATAACATTATATCTGCAAACTTACATATGAAGGAGAATAATTCTTAGGAAAAAAAATTGCTATAATCTGCTGTTTATAAATTTAGCTTTGAAGTGTGATCTATGGTCAAAATATTGTCTGTTAGAGAACATTCTCCCCAATATCTCATGACACATAAGGACTAGACAAGTTTAGGACAACAGGTTAAAAACTAAGCTATCAATGAAAATTATAAAAAGGATCTCACTCATCAAAAATTCCTTTAAATCTTTCATTCCTATTAGGTCAGCAGTAATAATTTAGCTTTGTGTCAAAAATGAATCATCTTGGGCAGCCGGCTGGCTCAGTGGGTAGAGCATGCAACTCTTGATCCCAGGGTGGTGAGTCTGAGCCCTATACTGAATGTAGAGGTTACTTAAAAATAAAATCTTAAAAAAAAGAATCACCTTTGCCTTCCACAAGACTTAAAGTAGTTAATTCAGTAGCAATTCTTAGCATTTTTACAATGATTATGAAAAGAAGCAATATATTTTTCTCTGAAGATGACAAAGACAAACTTTATAAAATTATTAAGTTCCTCACGGACTATTCATTCCAATTTTCTAATTTCATATTATATACCAAGTTATTTCTTAAACAAGGATATCAATACATCAAATCCCACCTGGAACTTCCTTTACTCTGAAGACTCAGTGTAACCTTAAACTCATAAAACAACTCATGAAGTACTATTTCTTCCTCCTGATTTTGGACAGGCTTCAAGTCATTATACTAAACAAAGGTTAAAGTAAGAGATGAACTTACCTGAAATGCACTCAGCAGGAAAGCCTTTAGAAGAAAGGATATCTGCCAAATGTTGTGCTCTATGAAAAATAACATAGAGGGTTATAATTTCATAAATACAGTCCTATACCTTTTATTTCACAAATACCCGAGATGACCCCTTAAGGTACATTACCTGCTATGCAAATTAGAAAAGACTAAGGCTTGATTAAATGGAATTCTGCTGAACAGTTCCTGTAAATGCTGAGCCTTTTCCTCAAAAATCTTATGGGCCAAAGGGTATGAATTGACAATTTTGTAATATTGCTTCAAACCTACAAAGAAGAATCTTCAGTTAAAACAAACCTATTTGCTATATCCTAATAGCAAATATGAAAGCAACAGCCAACTAGGCAAGAGAAAGCTCCAGAATATCACAAACCAGGAATAGAAGTATCCAATATCTGTACTCACCGATGAGACTTGGATCACTGGAATTTAGTCTTACAAAAGTCGGATCTCTCATGTACTTTGTCAAAGCATTAGCCAAAAATTCAGGGTAGGTAGCTGATACTGCCAACATCTGTTTACTGGCAGGCAAGGAAGAATATATCCAGCTGCAAAAGAGAAGAGAAAAACACACCATGGAAACCAATCACAGTAACTACCGCCTGGAAAAGCTAAAAGTAGACAATTTTGGACACCATTTTAATAGTCAAACAAGTTATTTCTCTTACTTTATTTGCTCCTGGAAGCTGCCTTCTTCTAAAAGCTTATCTGCTTCATCAAGAATAAAGAGACGTATACTGCCTGGGTTCAAGTAGTCAAGTTCTATCAGTTGTTTAATTCTGCCTAAATTCCAGAAAAAAGCATATTGAAATATTTAAGAGGCATAAATGTGTGCAAATCTCAGTCAATGTTGTTACCCTACTTACCCACAGGTTATACTGCTCACCTTCTTGACCCGACCCTCATTATTATGCATTTATACACTGAACCACAATCAGAAATTGAGTTCTGATCTTGCCTAAAGCCATTATTTTTTTCCACATTTCACCACCAGTAAATATGGATCATAACACTGTTCCCATCAAAAGACTTGAATGCTAAGGCCCTGAATACTAAATTCTGACTTGAGTGATTCACGACTGAATGATTAATAGCAATGCAAAGAATAATCCCAATCCATGGTTTAGAAAGGCTTTGTGAAAATCATCCCATTCCTCCTCTTCTCAGAAGCCAATTCTATACTTGTGCTTAAACATCCTTAGGAATAGAGATTTCATAAGCTCTGTTGGTAATCCAGTCATGTGTCTACAGCTCACTGGTCTAAGCCTCTTCATTTATAATCTTCAAAATAATTATCATATTTATTAAAGATTCCCTATTCTTACCTTAATTATATTACTCATAGGAACTGAAAAGTGTTCAGCTTAAAAGCCCCAGTTATGAAGAGGGTGGTATCTTACCAGGAGAGCCAACAGCAATATGACACTTTTTAAGTCTGGTTTTGTCTTGTGATAATGGAGTTCCTCCAATAAAGACATGACACTCTAAGCCTTCCATTTTTATTCCAATAGCTGTAATAACAGAATGTATCTGTACAGCAATTTCTCTTGTAGGAGCCAAGATCAAGATCTAAAAAAGCATAAAGTATATATACCTTTAACAAGTCAATGGAACAGGTACATGTGATTGGCACATTCGTACTACAGTGAGCTATTTTTCTTTTAAACAATCATTTTAAATGATGAGTTTTTATAGACAAGGGAAGCTATTCCATTCATCCACTTATGTATTCATTCAACAAATATTAAACAAAAACCTACTATATGTACTAGACAATATGTAAGTTGCTGTAGAGAGTCAACAGTCAACAACACAGTCCAGGGGTGCTAGGTGGCTCAGTCAGTTAAGCATTTGCCTTGGGCTCAAGTCATGATCTCAGGGTCCTGGGATCAAGCCCCACATCAGGCTCCCTGCTCAGTGGGGAGTTTGATTCTTCCTCTCCCTCTCCCTCCTCCCCACAGCTCATGCTCTGTCTCTCTCTCAAATAAATGAATAAAATCTTAAAAAAAAAAAAAACAATACGTAGTCCTTGCTCTCATGGCACTTTCATTCTATATAAGAAGATATACAATAAACAAACATACATAAATCATGACATACAATGAAAAGTGCTATAAACAAAAATCAAACAGGGAAAAGAGAGAAGTGACAAGGAAGGAAAGGAGTTATTTTAAATGGGGAAATCTAAGAGGGCCACTAAGAGAGTAACATTTGAGCAAAGACCTCAATGTACACCACAGAGTAGAGCTAGTTGTGTGACACCTGGGGAACTCTTTTCGAGAAAAGAACACAGCAAATGTAAAGGCCTTATGGCAGTAATTAGTGTGCTTGAAGAACAGCAGGGAGGCCCATGTCACTGGACCAAATCAGGGTCAGATATCTAGGCCCATGAAAAAGGAGCCTTGAGACTCATGGTGAGAACTCTGCAATGTACTATCAACTGGAGGACAAGGTAAAAGTACATGTTCTCAGCTACGAGAAGAAAAAAATTCCTTTAAAACAAACAAACAAAACTAGAGGAAAATATACCAAAACAGTTAATAGCAGTTTCTTTCAGGGTGCTGCTTCCTGGTACTTCTTTCTTTTCTGAATTTTCCAATTTTCAAAAATGAATATGTATTTCTTTGAGAACACAAAGATCTGACAAATTTGGTTTATGGAACTTATTCAGCATTTTGGCATTTCACCTACTGCCACACTGTCAGAAGCCAAAATCTCGAATACATCTCAAATTCACAAGTAGAACAGCTTAGGACTTTGGGAAGCAGAAGGACTTTCTATGTGCATAACCCTGACTTTGGTGGTTATAAGACTCAAAAAGCTTTGGATATGGATGTACTGGCATACTATTTATATATAACATGGGCTCAGCCAAACTTTGTAGAAGAAACGATCCCCAAACCTAAATCTCTTATTGATTTGGGTAAGGCCATCTTTAGACCCATTCCAAGAGAACCTAGAAGATGGGAGATCAATAGGACACACTCACAGAGGCTCTAAGAACCACCTGCAGTTACCAGCAATAGCCAGAGCACCCCGTTATCATCAATCATGCCAAATACTAAATCCTACCACAATCAGGTCAGCAAGTAAAAGAATAAAGAAAACCTATCTGTATTTTCGGGTAATGAAAAAATTGACACACATGGAAGACTTAATCTAAGATGCAGAAATTTCCAAACTTCTAACACTAATGACGAATCCTTGGTCACCATCCACACCACTGCGCCACTCAACGGTTTTAATGTCTACATTACTTCTATACTTTTCATATGGCTTAACTCAATCACTCATCAAATTCATCTCTTCTGTCTCTCAGGAGCTACTGGTATTGCATCCAACCTATGATAAAATCCTCATAACACACCCTCTTTCGGGCTCTCTGTGCTACACTCACCTGGGTACTTAGGTTTTCAAGAACAAGCGAGTCCAAAGCAATGGTAGAGAACACACAGGTTTTCCCAGTGCCAGATTTGGCTTGAACAATTAAATCTGAGGAGGAAAAAATAAATAAATAAAATGTATGTATTACACATATACACATATATACATACACATATTATCATCAGCCAGTACTGACTAAAAAAGCTTAGATACCAACATGAAATCAAAGAACCAGAAGGGTCTCCAGAGAGCACCTAGTTGGCACCTTCATTTTTAGTTATCTCAAAAAAGCAAGAGGTCATATCCAGAAACATGCCTCTTCCCTGAACCTCTACCGTTCATCTTCTGGAACTGAGAGCCACCTGTCACTGTGCAAAGAGCAGTAACCATCTTCCAACTGAACACCGCGCCTCTGTTTTACAAAAAAGGAAACTGAGGCTCAAAGGCGCACAGCGCCTGGCCACACGCAAAGAAGCCTGCACCGGCGGCCGCCCTTGGGCTCCTCCCGGCCCCTCCCGGCCCGAGCCCTGCCCCCGCCCTCACCGAGCCCGCAGCGCCCCAGCGGGATGGCCTTGAGCTGCACCGGCGAGGGCCGCTCGAAGCCGGCCGCCCGCAGCCCCTCCAACACCGGCCGCGACAGCAACAGTGACTCGAAGGCGGCGGGCTCCGCCAGCAGCACGTCCCCCGTGCGGGTCCGCGGACCGCTGACGTCGTGAGCTGTCCGCAGGCTCCCCACCGGCCCGGGGTATGGCTCCGAGGCCGCGAGCTGGGCGGCCACACGCTCCGCCGGCATAGCGGCCTCCACCGTCGCTAAGGCCGCTGGGGCTTCAAACGCCGCCGCCATCGTTGCCGCGCCGCCGAATCTCGCGATACCTGAGGCGGGGGCGGGCGCCTAAGAGCGAGAAGAGGAAAAACTTTATTGGCAGTCCTCCCGGGAAGACACGGACATGCTTGCCGTGGGAGAGGGGCGAAGGGACGGAAGTCGGAGGCTTAGGAAGTCTCGGAAATAGCGATAAAGACAAAAAATGTGGCCCGAGGAAGGCGGTAAGAGGGAGGAGAGGAAGGCGGAGGCTACCCGGATGCTGCCGCGGGCGGCCTGCAGAGGGCGCCGCGCGCTCACGGTGGGGGCGCCGCCCCGCCTCCCGGGCCTCCGCTGGGGGACCGGCCAGCCCCGAGCACCGCCCCGCCAGTCTCACAACGCGGGCTTTGTGATGCGTGCGGGGCGTCACGCTCCCCGCCTCCGGGCCTGTCCCCGCCCGCCCGGAGCTCCGAGCGCTGCCAGACCTGACCTACCCGGTGTCCGGTCCGTGTCTGTTCGGGTATCGCTTTCACTCATGTCCGTCCCCAGCCCCAGCACTGGACCTGGCACACTGAGCTCCCGTAGCGCCCATTGAATCGCAGCCAGGCCCCGACTGCCTCAGACCGTTCTCTGAACTTAGATTTGTACATCCTTTTCTGCCTTCTCAGCGGCGCCACTCAGAAGTCTGATGGACATCCCAAATCTATCATGTCATCTGGGCGCTGCTCCTGTCCCTGGCGCTATGTACCACCATCTCAAGGGTGACAACTGACAGGCTTTGCCACTTTCCCTTGCTTTAGGTCTCTGCTCAAATATCGTCTTTCCAAAGAGGTCGTTTCTGACCTATTATTTCTTAATACATTTTTTAAACTAAATTGAATTAGCCAACATATGGTACATCATTAGTTTCAGATAGAGTTCAGTAATTCATCAGTTGCACAGAACAGCCAGTGCTCATCACATCACCTGCCCTCCTTAATGCCCATCACCCAGTTACCTCAATCCCCACCCACCTCCCCGCCAGCAACCCTCAGCTTGTATTCTACAGCTAAGAGTCTCTCAGGGTTTGTCTCCCTCTCTGATTTCTTCCCATTTAGTTTTCCATCCCTTCCTCTATGATCCTCTGTCCTGTTTCTTATATTCCACATATGAGTGAAACCATGTAATTGTCTTTCTCTGATTGACTTATTTTGCTCAGCATAATACCCTCCACTTCCATGCATGTCAATGTATTTTAATTCCAGTTGAATTAACAGTGTTATATTAGTATCATGTGTAAGATACAGGGACTCAACCTTTCTATACCTTACTCAGTGCTCACCAGGAGAAGCATACTCTTTAATCCCCATCACCTATTTCGCCCCGAACCTATTATTATCATCTAACCTAGTTCCCCTATCTCCTCCCCTCCCCAACGTTCTCCACCACTCTGTTCCCTTGTTCTGCTTTATTTTTCTTCATGGTATTTACTACTACCTAAGATTGTGTTTATTGTCTTTATGGGGACAGGGACCTCTCTAGTTCTCTCCTGTACTCCTAATGGGGAAAAAAAATACAGATCCAAAACATAGTAAGTGCTCAATATTGAATAAACGATCTCCTGTCACTAAGTCTTAGTCATAATTCCAAATTTAAATACTTCTGGAACCTAATCTTATTCACAATTCCAAACTTAAAGATATTCTGCATCCGGGCACCTGGGTGGCTCAGTGGGTTAAAGCCTCTGCCTTTGGCTCAGGTCATGATCTCTGGGTCCTGGGATTGAGGCCCACATTGGGCTCCCTGCTCTGCAGGGAGCCTGCTTCCTCCTCTCTGCCTACCTCTCTGCCTACTTGTGATCTCTCTCTCTGTCAAATAAATAAATAAAATCTTAAAAAAAAAAAGATATTCTGCATCCAACTCCCAACTTTTCTTTTGTCCTTATATCATCATTCTGATCATTATCTCACCCCTATTTTCACAATGTGCACATATGCAGATTCCAAATGATGGGTGGGGGAGGGGTGTTTGGCAAGGTAATCCCATTGGAAAGAGGTCCCAATGATGTATTTTGTTTAGAAATTTAGAAAACATTGAGAAAATGTCAACTGTCCATGTGAAGGGGGGGGCTGTTGGGAGCAGGCACTGAATTTTCCAGGCTTCCTCACAGTACCCCCTCTTCTCATCCACCTAACCCCCACATTCCACACTTGGGAATTAATCTAGACTCCACCATCCACCATCCCTCTCCTTTTCTAACAATTACCTGAGAGCAGGTAATTTGGCCTCCATATATTTTATTCATTCCTCTGTCCAGTCCCCACGGCATGTGTCCTATTTTAAGCGCCTTTATCATCCTAGCTGTTGAAAACAACCTCCTGAATGGTCCCCCCTGACGCGTTTCTTCTCTCTCCCAGCCTCTCAACCCACAGGTGTTAGAGTAATCCTTCTTAAGTGTGTATCTTAGGTTGTTTGGGTCCAGCTTCAGACCCTGTTCCTTTTAACAGCCTTTTTTATTTCCGACACCAGATCCCCACTTCACACTATAATAACTCCAGTCTCGCTCTCACCCTGTCCCATTTACTTGTTTGCATGTCTGTCCCTCAGTAGGAGCATCTCAAGGATGGGAATTTTGTCACTCCGTGCTCTCCAGCCTAGCACATGCCCTTGGTGGGCCTAACAAACACGAAGTCTTGCTCAGAAGTCTCCTCGGGGTCTCCATGTACATAGCAGTAGTTCTGTAGAATTCTGTAGAATTCACGTCACTGATGAAGCAGCCAATTCTCATCCCAAAGGAAACAAAAAGACTGCTCTTCCAGAAAAGAACATTTCCAGTTTTATAGGCATTCTGTGATTGTGTCTGTTGTTTATGATGTCTCACGGACACAAATATTGCAGTAATGTTATGAGGAATAAACTGTATTGCTCCAGCTAAAAACACAAATCAATAAAATCTTTCCTCAGTAGCAAAAAATGTTAATAATGTTGTTGGCTATAACTTTTCGTGCCATAAAGATAAAACCCAAGGAAAGAGACCATTTAATAACTGGGTAAGGTGTGAGGGTAACATACACAGTGAGGAGTCAGACTGTTGGTGTGTATCTCCAGGCCTCCCCAGGGTAAAATCACACTGGGACCCCAGCCTTTTCTTATGCCCTTCTGTCTACCTGGAAAGCCTTTCCGCACCTTCTGTACCTGGGAGCTAGAGAAGGGAAGGATTCCTGTGCACCAAAAAGCAAGTAAAACGTAGACTCAGGATGGATGCTGAGGATTATCTAATGGTCCCATATGATCATTTCCCAGTGGAGGTTTCTGAACCGGAGGAAAGGGAAACAACTGAAATAAAAGCCCACCTGGGCTTGAAGATCCACGGGGAAAACACAGAAAGGAAAAGCACTACCGTTTTTACGGTGACTTCTTCTCATTTGACCCTCAAAGCAACAAAGGGTAGGCAATGTTAGTTGCATTCAACCAGCAAACATCTCTTTATTCTTTCTTTCTTTTGACAGACATCTTCTGAACACCGAGTATGAATCAACCACATGGGAGAGATACAGAAATGGGACAAAATAAACAGAGCCTTGCCCTCAAGGAGAAACATACATGCAAACAGGTCACCTGATCAAGGAGGAACTATGCTAGTAGCCCGAGGTGGTGTAAAATTACATGCAATCCTGACATTTTTTCAGGGCCTTAGTTCAAGTGTGGCTGTCATGTGGGAGAGTGAGAACTTCTGAGAAATTAAGGAAAATGGCTTTTGGTATTCAGAGAGCAATAGCTTTTTTTCTATGCCCTCCTCATCTCCACCCCAAATGAAAGTGCCTCAAAGTGTGCATCGAACTATGGGAAACACTTTATGCACAGATCACTCCTTACCTAATCCCTGGGGTCTAGTACTTCTGCCAAAAAGGCAGCACCAGGAGGCAAAGCTCAAGTCCTGTGAGGCACTGGGAGCTCATTTTCTGAGCCGATCCTGAAGGATAGATAAGGAGTTCATCAGGTAGTGGGGGTGGAAGGAAAGCTCACCAAGCAGACAAGTCAGAGAGATATTCTGGGCAAAGGGAACAGTTTGTGCAAAGGCGTGGAAGCCTGAGAAACCATAAGAGTTTAGGGAAGCCACGAGCTTTAGTGTGAACGGAGGCAAGTGTGGCAGCAGGTACCAGGAAATGAGCCTGCCGAGATATATCGGTCCCACATTATGGAGGACCTTGTCTGCGACCATAAGGATGATCAAATGAGTGTGCTGGGCTCTCCCAATGCATGGGGGTGGGGGGGTGGGGGGTGTCTGTTATGTAACAAGAGAAATACAGTTAGAAATGTGGATGGGGCTCAATTCATGGCAAAGCTGAGGGGTTTGGGTTTTAACTTGCAGACTGTGGAGCATTATCTAAATCTAGGATCTAATTGGAGATAGGGGACTGCAGGGCCCACGTCACACGCTGTTTCTCACACCCCATGGCTCCTGGCTGTTTTAGGTGTCGGCACACTGCTTTCTGAGTATCAAGGCTTACCTGCGTGCTGCTTATCCGGCAAACTGACTCGGCACGCCTTTCCTCGCTCTCTCTCCCAGACAAGGGGGACCTTACCTCCTGCATTCTTCCGTTCGTCTGCTCAGTGGACTGGTGCCATCAATAAACGTCAGTTATACCAAGTTTATCAAGGCACACTATCTGGCTGTCTGGACGGAATTTATTGTTTCATGATCTGCTCAATCCTGCGTGGTTACCTCCCAACACGGAGGATGACTATTTTTACATGTGCCCCCTGGCCGAGGGGGTGACCCTCTGTTCAGTACCTTCGCAGACAGGAATTAGGAAGTGGGGAAGCCGCCACGTCCCACCCTGAGCAATTGCCTGGCAGGTTTTCTGAAAGAACCCCAGGTCTTCCTCCCTCTCTCCAGACCTGACTCCCCTCTGCCCAAGGCCCACATTGATTAATCGCCCCTTTTACTACCACGGCCTCGGTCTTTAGGGAGGAGGGCGTCACGTTTGCTCTTCTCCTTGTGAAAACAGGGCCCCATTCATTCTTGTCCAGGCAACATAATAAATAACCTGCCCCTGTTGGCAGGGAGTTTATTAGAGACTGATGGGACATTTAACAATAACTGGGGGCCTGTGATTTATTAGGTAGGGAGGTTCACGGCGTCTCCAAAGAGCGGGAATGTGGAATTTAATTGATAAAGCGGCTGTCAGCAGCCATGAGATGTGCTCAATAGAATATGCATTTGAGGGATTCTCTTCGGAGCTGTCAGGAAGGGCTTCTGCTAATCATACTCATCTCCTGCGGATGGTGGTGTCTGCTGGAAATGTGCGTGAGAGACAAATGGCAGGGAGGGGGACTCGGAAAGGGGCCTGGGGAGGGAGGCACCTGTCAGTTCCCTGGGCCGATGGAAGAATGTGACACAAATGAACAAACGGAAACAGGATTCCCATCACCGTCAGGGAGGACTCCCCTTCCAGAGAGGCCTTTGTCTCTCTCCTGCGAGCCGCTCAGGAGAGCGAGAGGTGCTGAGCACCCACTTACTGGAAAAGAGGGGAAATGAAAGAGTGAAGTAGCAAGAAGAGAGGTTTGTTCTGGAACTCTAAACTTCCTGCGCCCTGAGGTTTCTGCCCTGGAGACCCCTCCCTTGCTTTGCAGCCACTGACCCCCAGATACACAACACACGCACCGCCACACACCCCCCCCCAGCTGCCCCCTGCTGCTTTCACACCAAGAACAGAGCCTCAGAAACTCAGATGGAGGGAGACTCCGCTTTGGTTGGGGTCGTCTCCCAGCTCTGGGGCCCCCAGGATCCAGGCTGAGAACCTGGAAGTAAATGCCTGTAGTCTGGTGTGCGCAGAGCACGCAGCTACCCTCCCCGGGCGCACCCTCCACCCCATTTCCTGTCAATAAGGGGGGATGACGGCACAGACGGTGGCACAGCTCTGTCCCAGGCAGCCTTGAGCCTTCCCGAGGCAGCTCTGCTCGCGCTCTCTCAGCCCCCATCCCTCGGGCTGTTGCTCAGCCTTAAACAAGGCCATGGAAGGCCCGAGAGGGGCTCTCTCAAGCCAGGCTGCTTCCCTTTGATCCTCGTCCATCTATTCTTAGGTCCCAGGAGACTGGTCTGCCTCCTTGTTCCCTTCAGGGAGAGAAGGGGAGGGGGAGGCCAGAGCCAGGGAAAAAGTAATTGTCACTGTCTAATCTGAGCCTCGGTGGTGACACTGAGGGACCTCGGCGCAGAATGGAGACAGCAACTGGTTTGATTAAATCAAACCTCTCCCACAACCTTGTTAAATTAAACCGACAGGCCGAGAGCAGATGCGGGAGGGCAGAGGGCTCATCGCCTCGGGCGGGGGCGGAGGAGGCCCAGAGCTAGGCTGGTAAGAAGATCAGATGGTGCCTGAGCAGCAGCCTGCCCTTTCCCTTATTTGCTGACTGCAGAGAGGAGATGAGATTTACGGATGTGCGATGCTTAAGGACCCGTCTGAGCACAGGCTGTGAGACTGACGCAGGGGCAGACGGCTGCCTCCCCACAGGCCCGCAAACTCCCCTGGCAGTCGGGCCTCACATTTGGAACGGTGCTCTTGACATTTCAGAGGGCCTCCACACAGCTAATCTTTACAACAGGGAGGGAGCGGAGCGATGACTGGCCCCACTTCGCAGTCAGAGAAACTGAGGCACGGAGCGATGACAGGGCCTACCAGAGTCGGGCAGAGACATGCAGCAGAGCCAGCCCAAGACCCCAGGCCTCCTGCCTGTGGCTTCTGGCCCATATCCCCTCCGTCATTACGCCATATGGCAGAATTTCCCAGGATTTAGTCCCTGGACTGCCATTTCTTCTCCCACCCACCAGAGAAATGCGAAAGCCACACGGCTTGCTTTGTGGGCTGTCAGCAAAATGCCAGTTCCCAATGGGCCTGGTGCAGCCCACCTGCGAAGCACGCAGCCAGCTTCCAAAGGTCACGAGGCCATTCTGGCACGCTCACGTCACCCTCCCACACGCCCAAGCCCTTCCAAGCCATTTCCACTTCAACTAATTATAACTCAGGGCTGAGGGGGTAAGCCAGAGAGACTGTTAGCCACACCAGCCACAGCACTCGTAGGAGGTAACATGCATACCCTGCTGGCTTCCTCACCTGTCACCCAGTTCCTCACCTGCCAAAGCTAATTTTCCACTCTCCAGTGGCTGAGAGCTCACTTCAGAGTGTCTCACACACACACACACACACACACACACACACACACACACACACGGCCACTGTGAACAGAGTGCTGCCTCACCCACCATGAAGCCCTTGTTCCCACCTCGGGTGCACACCAACGGTTTGTTCATTGACACCTCCAGCCCTCCCCGATCTCTGTTTCTGGAGGCAGGACACAGGGATGGGGAGGCTAGGAGGCACGGTGCTCACTGATTGCCGGAGGGCACCACGAGCCCGGCCTCCTCCGGGGCACACTCATCACACACCAGTTTGTGATCAAATCCTGCCACGGGGCGACAGCGACAGGAGAAAGGGGAGAGAGGAGCAGACTTTCAGCCACCATGAAGGACGCTGGGTGAGAGCGGGCATGAGGTGGTGACGTTTGCTTCATGAGGACGTTTGGTTTCACCATGAACATCACCCACCAGGGGAGGGTGTGTTACGTGTCACACCAGATGCTCTTTCTCTGTCGTTACCACGGGATTCTGATCACCACGCTTGACCTGAGGAAGATAGGAAGTGGCAGGTGGATGGTACGTTGAAGGTACTTCGACAAATGTCACCTGCCTCCAAAACTCATCTCTGATGTTGTCATTGGCCACACCCCAACCCAACATCTCCAGTCTATCTGAACTCCTCTTAGGCAAAGAGTGGGATTCCTCTAGAAACACTTGCCCAGGTGAGTGGAGGGGAAGGTCGTCTTGCCCAGGAGGAAGGGAGGAAAGACCACCGGGTCCGGGCTCCTGTGCTGGTTCTGCCATTAGCAACCTGAGGGATCTAGGGAAATCGCTTAGCTTTTCTGGCCTGCACTTTCCCACCTGTAAGCCATAGACTTGGGCAGGAAACACAGACTTCGGTTAGTCAGAGTTTTAAAACTTTAAAGACCACAGAGGCGAAAAGTGAGACCCAGGCGAAAAATGAGAGGTTGAATTACTTGTCTGAGGCCTTGCAGAGGTGCTGGAGTGACGGAGTGGGTGTGGGTTCTGGAGCAGGAGCCAGAGACTTTGTGTGAGGGGAGGGGAGTTCTGGCTCCTCATCTCCCTTCCTCATCTGCAGAATGGAGGCAACAGAAGCCCCTGCCTCTGAGGGTTTGGGAAGAACAGATGAGCGCCTGATACAGGAAAGCCTTCCGTAAATGTTAGCGGGCACTATTTTTAGTGACAGACCGGAGGTTCAGACCCACATGTCTTGACATTTGGTCTCTCCATGAGGTCACAATCCCCTGATTCTCTAGAAGGTCCTCCTCAGCTCCAAAATTCTATGATTTCAAGTCCGAAAGATGAAAATGCAAGTCAGTTCCAAAACCCTCCAGGCAGAGACACAATAGACCATTTAGGGGATTCATTATTCACTCTCCAGTGCTTGGGTTGCTTCCTATGGGTGATGATTCATGGGGAATAATCACAGCAAAGAAAACCTGTCCAAAGGCGGGAGGGGGGTGGTGTGCAGTAAAAACCCAAACCCCTTTGCACGGTCAGTGCCTCTTCTTTAAAATGCATCTTCATTTGTGAAGTGGTGACAAGTGTCTCTTGGCCTCATTGCCATTCCACTCTGGAACTCGAAGCTTTCTCTAGACGTAGACTGCTACTTCTGGGAGCCATTAGTCCCCGCCCCAGCCCCACAAAACCCCACGGAGAGGGTCCTGCCTCTCTGGTCAGGCAAAAGCCCTCCCAGCAGCAGCTGTCATCCCGGCCCTGGCTGCCCTCAGGGTCCCCAGCGATACTCCAGGGCTGACATCTGATGGGACTAGCACAGTTTTCTAGGTCCCTGCAGAAGACCGGAAAATGCTTAGGAACCACCCTGCTGGAAGCAAATCATGCAGCAAGCCAACCCTGAGACATGACCTCTTTTTCTCCTGGCCCCATAGCCTCAGGAGGAGAAGCAGGTAGCCTTCTTTCTGTCTTGCTAACAAGTCTCTCCCTGGCAGGCCGCCAACTCCTGGTTTTTGCTCACAGCTACCCAAAGCTGGCAGGGATGGTAAGTGGTGTGTAATGAAATGAGCGCTCACTCTGAGTGGCAGGGCCATGGGAGGGAAGGTTACAGGGAAGCGGGCGCTGGGCCTCCAGGGAGTTGGCGGCAGCAGACTGATCCCAAGAGAGTGCTGAGAATCAGACCCTCTCCTTTTCTGTGCAGTTTGCTTCTACCAGCATTAGTTTGCACAAATTGCATAAGCATTTCCCTTAGCTGTGCCCTGACATTCTTCAGGTATTCTTTAAAGTTGAAAAATTTTGCTTTTCCAGTAAATGTTTGCAAAATGGAAATATTTGCTTCCCGAATAGCAATGAGGCCATTGCTTAGGCACCATAAGCACAAGACCCATAGCTGCCAACAATTCCAAAATAGGGCTTGGTAGCAGCCCATATTTGGATGGTCTAAATTATGGCTCATTATTTGGACGAGTCTGATTTTGCACTAGTCGATTCGCTCTGAGTTGTTCAAGAGAGATAGCCCACTCATACCTGGAGTTTTCCCAAAGTACTATACTGCTATTTCTTCCTCCAGCACCTTCCTTTGGTGCCCCTCGGAGAGGTTTCAGCACCTGCAAGACTGATGGCCTAGTCTTGCAGGCAGGTGACTCGATGGAGAAGCTAAGACTGAGGGTAGTGCCTAGGTTAGCATTATGGGCAAATCGCTGGTGAGTTTGTGGACGGGGGGCTACCAGGGCTCACTCCCTCAGTGGCTCTAGTCATCTCCAGTAACCCACCCTAGGACACATCCCTCCTGCTTTCTGCAGAGTCGGTAGTAGAAAGAGGGAACTGGGAGACTTTGTTCCACCACCATACATACAGACCAATCTCTTCGGGCCTCAGTTGCTCTGTCTGTAAGTGGGCAGAATGACACTCCATGTTTGAAGACATGAAAGCTAAGGAACTTTTTTTCTCTTTTTCATGGCTAGACTCTTTGATTCCTCCAGCCAGTCAAAAGGTTTTTCAATTGAAATCCAAAGCGAATCTTTCCTTTAGAACCTAGAGCCCTCCCGACACATAGCCCACTTGGTCCCTCTGTTGTCCCACCTGGAACTGGGATTGCAGGAGGCAGAGGAGCCCAGCGCTCTGTCTAAGGTGGACAGAGGACTAAAGCTAGGAGTTAGATTCTTTTAAGAACAGCTTGGCCTCACTCCGGTCCCCTCCCCACCATCCTGACGGGCTCCGTTCACACTCAGACACGCAGTCTCTGCTCAGCACCTCCGGGCCTGCCTGCCTGGCGAGGTCCTCTGTCTGGGGAGAGCAGCAGCTCTACAGTGCTATCTGCACACATTCCAACAGCACGTGTTTATCTCTAGGGTCAGCCTTTCCTGTTGATGCTCTGGAGGTGTGTGGGGGGATCAGGGAGGGGGATCAGGAAAATGGCTGTTGGCAGGCACAGGGCGTGGAGGCAGGAGGGCAGGGGGGATACGGACCCCACTCCGGGGAGGGGGATGCTACGATGGGGTTTCCAGACTGTGTGTGGCCACATATGTCTTTCCTCACATCCATGTGAGCTCCTTGGCTCCTCCGTTGCTGGGGAGATGGGCCCTGCCTCACCCAGGGATGCCTCCTCCAGAGCTGGCTGGGACGTGGTGGGTGGGGACCTCCAGGTGGGGGCCACAGGATACAGAGCCAGAACAGCAGCGTTTCCATTGTTTCTTTTAGGATGTGAGCTCTGTTGGGACACAACTGGTTCTGCCTCTCCCTCCAAGCTCAGTCACTGGTGCCAGGACCTCCAGGCTTTGGCAGTGAGACAGAGGAGGCCACCCTCCCTGACTAGGCTAGGCAAACCCCATGAGTCTGACACCCTTAAGACACCGGTTTCCAGGAGGGGCACCCTCTCCCTCAGGAAAAGTACCCACCACACACCCATCCCCACCAGCAGGGGGCAAATGCTGAGCTGCCTTTCCGAGGGCACCACTCCAGCTCTGGATGGCTTTGAGAAAGGATATTCACAGCCAATCTCGGATCTTTGATATATTCTTTAATTTTCGAATGAGATAATCTCATCCTCCCTCCAGGCTGAGTTTCGGGGTGCAGGAGAGAGGAGGTGAAACTATTTGGTTCTTCTTCAGCAAAAATGAATCATGCCTCACCCCCCATCCTCAGCCTAGGAATATTTACCCGTGTTTATATAACTATGGCAACAAGCTTTATCCTCTACCACTTAAACCCTTAAAAAAAGAGAGAAGAAGAAGAAGAAGACGAAGAAGAAGAAGACGAAGAAAGAGAGAGAGAGAGAGAGAGAGAGAGAGAGAGAGAGAAAGAAAGAAAGAAAGAAAGAAAAAGGGAAGTAACAGTCCTTTTTCCTGCTCCTGCCTCCTGCTCTGCCCAGATGACAGAACTGTTTCTTCAGAAGCAAGGTAAGAGAAAGCCCCACCCACCCTCATGCAACGTTGGCCTTCTCAAGGGCAAGTTTGCAATGGCCCGACATCATGAGAGGACATAAGAGTCTGCCAGCCATTTTCTTCCAAAATCCTGTGGGCTATCTTTGACTTGTCTGGGACCTCTCTTTGGAGCCCTGCACTGGGACTATGGTCATCAATTTTTTTTCTTGCCATCTCCTTGACCTTAAAAGTAGATGGATTTCTTAATGTATATAATTGTCGTGTCACTATGTCATACACCTGAAACCAGCATATGTCAACTATGCTTCAATTAAAATATATATCTATATTTTTAAGGTGGATGGAATACAGTCTGGTTTTGCTAACAATATATTATTCATCTCCGAGAATATATTCTTCATCTCCGAGATGGATTCTCTTGTCCTGACTGCATCGCAGATGAGTGTCAAAATAGAGAGAGTTTCACAAGGAGTAGGAAAGTATTAGGCTCATGCAGGTTCACTATATGCGAGGGAAGCTGAGGCCAGTAAAAGGGAAGCATTTGTGCAAGCCAGACTGTGCTGTCAGCAGGCTAGGGGGGCTAACCACTCAGTCTAAGGTTCTTACTGTGAGATCAGCCTGCATCTCTTGGAGTGTGAACTGCGGCCATCCTCTTAACTTCCAAGGGGATTCTAGTCCAGGAGCCCTCAGGGATGGCAAAACTGGGGCTTGTACTCTAAAGACTATTTCAACCGCAGACCCACAAATGTTTACTTGCTGCCTTCTACAGCCGCCACCGCTGGGCGCTGAAGCTCTAAGACTGAGCAAGGCCTGCAGGGGTGGGGGACCTCTGGGGGTGTTTCTCCCCAGGTAAGATTGTGTGTGGATTATGACAGTGGCCAGGTGCCCTTTTCTATCCTGGTCCCAGAAGATTCAAGTCCAGAAACGGTTCCGTCAGTGGGGACCAGAGCTCCCTCCTTGGGGGTGGCTCCCACTGTGAGCACGCCCGGGGTACCACGGAAAGGCCCGCCTTGAGCATCTCTGGCTCCAAACTGCAAGGAAGCCTGCAGGCGGGCGGAGCATAGCGCCGCACCAACCGGAGGGGCCAGACTCACCCGGGGAACCGACCGACCTGGAGAGCGGAAGGAAATGTAAGGTCAGGCTCGGCAGCTTGGAAACGCCCGAGTAGCTTCTCAGCTCCATCCTGCGGCCCCCGGGGCTTTCTGACCGACGCGGGGTCCAGAGCAGGGACCCGGAAGGGAGCGCGGGTCCCTGGGCTTGGCAAGCGGCCACTGAGACACAGATTTCGGACCCGGTTCTGACTCACCTACGCCTCTTCTTTCTTTTCTGGAACCATCTGCTACCGCTGCTGCAGCTTCGTCCAAAGGGGGGAGCACTCAGGTCCAGACCTAAAGACAGAGGCAAAGTCCCCTGTAACTGAGGACCCGAGGTTAAGTGCAGGCCTCCGCATGGACTCTGCGAAGTCTTCGTTTCTGAAGATGTTCATTTTTATCCTCCCTGCCTCTCTCCCGCCCTTCAGTGCTAGCAGGGGTGGCCCTCTTTGCTGACAAGGACGGGAATGACCGCAGCGCCTGCATTCCCTGCTCCTTGTCCCGCGTCTGTCACAGACACCCCACCTTCTGCCTGGGGCAAACTCTCCACTAATCACCCTAATTGCCCTCGGGTCCTGCAACGCCGGCCCCCGCGGGTCGGGGTGGGTAGGCGCCAGGGCGGGGCCCGCAATCCGGCTGTGCGCTGGGTGGGGGCTGGCGTGGCGGATCCCGAGCTCCGCGGGGAGGGGCGCCCGGCGGGCTTGCGGCCCCTTTCAGGTCCACCTGCTCGGGCTCGGGCCATGTCTATTGAATAGAATCGAGCCGCTCTGAGTCCCACTCCCTTGAACAAGAGTCAGGATAACTGGCACGGGAGGAGTACCGGGGAAGAGAGGGGCTACTCCTCCACTCCCTGCCCACCCTCTCGAAAGCAGCCCTTATCCCATGCCCGTTTCCTGTTTTCCCCAAGAATCACTACCTGAGATTACCGTGCTTGTTTTTTTTTTAACCTGTCCCATCCCTCCTTTTCCTCTCCCCCATGCACGTTCTTGAGAGCAGAGACCTCCTTGCCTGTCTTCTCGGTATCCCCAGTATTCCCAGACTTGACACCCCTGTGCTTCGGTTACGTGTTAGTTAAATAAGTGAATGGACCGAGCAGTGGCTCCTCAGCTGCACTCGCGAGGCGTGGGGCTGGAGGGAGCCTACACTAGGAGGCGAAGTAGATCCAAACTTCCAGACTTCCAGCACACTTCCAGGGTTCAAAAGAGCTGCGGATTGGCTGCTTGGGTGGAGCATGTTCCTTTTCTGATCGGAGTTTGGGCAACAGGGTTGAAAGAAACTAAGGCACTCGGCCTCTTACTGAGACCGCTACCCAGGGCCCGCGCGCCTAAGACGGTGCTCTCTCTTTACGACCCAACGGGGATCACGTGCTCTGCTGGCGGACGTCGGTACAGTCTGGCGTCACGATACCCCCCGCCGTGCCTGCGAGGACCAGGTGTCGCCCGGCCAGCCCCCAGTCGCCACTGCCCTAGCCCCGTGCCACGGCCCGCCGCAGGCTCCACCCGCCGCGGCCCAGCCCGCATCCCCGGTGCGCCCATCTCATTGGCTGAAGGCATCCCCCCTGAATTCTCATAGGCTGTCCCACTTTTCCTCCGCCCCCCGCACGGACCGCGCGCAGCCAGAGCCGGGGAAGCTGCTCTAAGTCCGGCCTGGGAGCCGTGGCTCGGCTCGGCTCGGCGCTGCGAGAGGCGCGGCGCGCTGGGGCCGGGGGCCGCTCTTCCCACCCGGGGACGCCCTTGCGGAGCCGAGCCCGGCAAATGGGCGCACGAGGAAGAGAGCAGGGCAATGGACTGCTATTTGCGCCGCCTCAAACAGGAGCTGGTAAGCGCGGCGCGGGCGCCCGGGGCCCGGAGGACTGCTCCGCCCCGAC